>SNQJ01S0022496.1:35839-65355 GCA_010110895.2 Picea sitchensis
TCTGGGGTGTAAATACTTCATGGGGTATAAACATGGCTGAAAGCAAGGACCTCTGAATCAGGAAGATAATCAGGCTCCACAACCAACACAAATGAGCAGAGATCAATGGATAGAATGGATTGCAGGGCTAGGACATGATTGGACGATAATATTCCTTGAGTGGGCCGCAATTTCAACCATTGTTTTGGTGACAAGGTACGTGTCAGCTGGAGGAGGATTGCGAGATGATAAGCGGGTTGGTTTTAAACCACTCTTTCTCGTGCCCACAATCACACATTAGCCCAAGGGCATAGCCCAGGGACATATGAAGAAGGGGCTAGTGAAAATGATCTAGCGCCCGTAAATTGAGAAGCGCCCAAAGCGCACTGAGATAGAAGGTGTGGGTATCACAGGACCTGCACCAAAGGAAGAAAAGGTCCTATGAAAAAATAATCTGGGTTCTATCAGGAGCCCAAAGAGTCGATACAAATCAACACTTAGAACGATCTAGAGATCGGTAGGTCGCGGAACCCTGGAAGGGGAGGGGGGTTGCATCAACTATGTATTCTGGTTTTTCTTTTTCATGTTTCTTTCCCTGCAACTGATCTTTGTAGATAACCTTGTCATTGAATATGACATCTCTACTGGACCTAATGATTTTTTTATTTTCATAATCCCATAAGAAATAACCAAAATCATTAACACCATATCCAATAAAGTTACACTTCCTGGATTTTGCCTCAAGTTTTGTTCTATTTTCTTTATCAATATGGACAAATGATTCACAACCGAAAGTCTTCAAAAAAGAATAGTTTACCTTTTCGCCTATCCATGCCTCCTCTGGAATTATACCATCCAAAGATCTTGAAGGTCCTCTGTTTATTAAGTAAAACACATTATCTACAACATCTGCCCAGAATTGTAAGGGAAAACCAGCATGCAATCTCATACTCCTTCCATGCTCCATGATTGTCTTGTTCATCCTTTCTGACACACCATTTTCTTATGGTGTTCCTGGAACTGTCTTCTCTCTATGAATCCCATGGTATGAACAGTGATCATCAAAATCCTTGCTGAAATATTCACCTCCATTTTCTTATCTGAGTCACTTCAACCTTTTTCTTCTCTCATTCTCAACCAAAGCTTTATATTTCTTAAAAGTATCAAAAACATCAGATTTTTGTCAAATGGAATAAACCCAAGTTTTTCTAGTTGCATCATCAATAAAAGTAACATAATAACGAGAGCCACCAAGATATGATACCTAAGTTGGTCCCCATACATCTATATGCACAAGCTCACCTTGAATATAATCTAGAAAATATTTCTTATGGGGTGTGGCATGAAATGAAGCCCTTGAATCTACTACTCAAGACTCATAAATATNGCTTCATGATTTTTCTCATGTTGTTCATCTCTTTGTTTCTTTGGAGCTCTGCAGTCTTTCTTCCCACAATTCTAGCACTCTATCTTTCCAAATCTGGATTTGGATCTTCCCTTCCTAGAATTCTTGTGGTTCCCTAAGCCATTTCCTCTATCCTTTTGTCTTCCCCTATTCTCCATGTTTAACGCATTACCTGATATCTCACATGTGTTTTTCCGTCGCATTTCCTTTCTAAGGATAACACCAACAACACGATCAAATTTTAAAGTGTTTCAACCAAAGACATAATTACTTACAGCCATGACCAAGTCGTTCTATCTTTTTGGCAACGAGCACAAGATTAGAAGAGCCATGAACTCATCATCAAATTCCACTTTTACAGAACTTAATTGATTAGTAACCCTATTAAATTCATTTAAATGATCTGCAATAGACCCACCTTCTCACATCTTCATATTAAATAATATCTTCATTAGAAATAACTTATTGGACGTCAAGGGTTTTTCCTATAGTTTATCCAATGCGTCCATCATCTCCTTTGTTGTCTTTTCTTTCGAAATATTGAAAGCCACCGACACTACCAGGCTCGGTCGTATCATTCCTAGTGCCTTTATTTCAAGAATCTCCCATTATTCGTCCTTCATGGCCATTGGCTTCTTTTCTATTCCACCCAATGGTAGGAATAGATCCTTCTGATATAAATAATCTTCCATCTACATCTTCCATAACTAGTAATTTTGGTCGTTAAATTTCTCGACCCTAAACTTTCCATCTTCCACCATTTCTCCCACTCGAACCAGGAATCCTCTTTTCCAATGAGTTACCTTTCACTCTGATACCAATTATTAGAAAAACAGGATCGCGGAGCAATAAAATAAAACAAATGCAGAAATAAAACACAGAAGATACATAATACAATAGAGACATAGATATACGTGGTTCACCTTGTGTGGGCTACTTCCACAAGAGAAATTGCCAGGTCCTTCCTTTATTATTATCCATCAAATGAAGGGATACAACCTACAACAAACCCGTTGTAACTTCCTCTTCTTTATCTCATAGTCTCCTCTCTCATAATACAATATTTTCAATTATACGTAGCTGCAATACATTTCCCTCATAAAAGAGGGTTTCCTTCTAGGGCAAAAAAACCCTAACATAACTTCCACCGTCAGATCTGCGACCTTATAATGAAAGGTCCATATTTACTATGAAATTACAATATACATTTACAAGGCAGTTTTTCCTTTGGGGGTTCCGACCCCTAATCCCCATCGGGAAACACTATCCCCTAAACCCCCATCGGGGGCCTGCTTGCCCCTAGACCCCCCAGCCAGGGGGATGGACCCCCCAGACCCCGCAGAGGGGGTAACCCCCCTCTGCACTCCCCCATGTGGAGGAGTGTACATTCTTCTGGCATGTAAAGTCTTCATGGGGTATAAACATAGCTGAAAAACAAAGACCTGTGAATCAGGAAGATAATCAGGCTCCACAACCAATAACACTCTATTATTATAATTATTTATAATATTTTATTTATATAATTTTATAAAAATAATATTAAAAAATTACACAATTATGTGTCATAGTATAAGATGAATAATATAAGATTGTGATCATAATTCATGAGGCATGTCAACTATCATAATGAACGTAAGATGACAACCCATATCATTACTCATGACAAATTCCACTCACATCACTTTAAAAAGTGGGTGAACCCTTTAAATTTTAAAACTATAATTTGACACATTTCTTTGCATAAAGAGGGTTCTTATCATTTTAGTGTTTTTATAAGAAATATGTTTCAATCATTTGGGAACTTTCTATCCTTTTTATTTATTAATGAGAAAGTTGTTTTTTATATTATATCTTAGTTTGAAATTTTTCCTGGGTAATTGTAATTGTTATTATTGGATATTGTATATGAACAATCTAAAGCGAAGGCATCAATCTCAAGTGATGAATTGAGGTTAGGGTATTTAATAAATAATATAAGGAAGATACACTTTCAATTTCATAAGAGATTGAAGAAATTTCTGGAGAAATATGAAGCCAAACAAGACCATCATTGGATTGAAAAAAAAAAGTAGGAAATTCAGTCTGGTTGCACCTAAATAAGGAAAAGAGAGTTTAGGAAAGAAAATTAAATCCTTTAGATAAAGACCTTTCAAAACATTAGAAAGGTAGGAAATAATGATTACATACTTAGTCTAACTCCTTACATGTGCATTGATTTAGTAGTAAACATAGAGAACTTGAAACTCTACAAGTCATCCATGATGCTCGATGAGGACAAAGAGGGCCGATCCTTACCCTCCATAGAATATTTGGCACTAGATGCATAAGAAAAATAATTATGAGAAGATATGATTCTATAGAATAAGATCATAACTACCATAAGGGGTCAATGTTAACTTTGGTAGGTAGGATTGAAAAGACAATTACTAACTAGGCCCAAAGGGTACTCTAAGGAGGAATTTGAGGGATTATTTCCTCATCTCATTTATAAATTAATATTTTGGAGATCAAAAGCCTCCCAAAATGGGGAGTGATGATTTAAAATGGATCTATATAGTTTCTATATTTCTTATTGATTCTCTAGAATGAGGAAATCAAAATTCAAGACCTATATGGGCACTTTGAGTCAAACTTTGAAAATTGCAGTTACTAACTAAAATTGAAAAATACTTCAATTTGGGGCGTTAAAAGTGGAACTTTTGGGTCTTTGATATCAAGGAAATATGCATTGGAAGTACTCATTGCATTCTATAGGTTTAAATCTTTCCATCAATGGGTTTTGTTTCTCAAATAGAGTATGTATGTGAAATTTATGCTTTTGACATGGTAACCATTGTTTATTTTGTGCAAGTCTTGTGGAATCCATAATATGATTCATCCATGTGGAGTTATTTATATATCAAATTAGTTATATATTTCTAAAAGTATAAAGAGATTCCAAAACCCTAACCTTGACAACCAACAAAGGGTGTTAAAACACTAGAAAAAGGAGGGAAATGGGTCAACTCACAATATAGTGATTGGATGTTCCATATCAAAGAGACCACCAAGAGAAATAAAGGCATAACAAAGTAGAGGGGAAATAAAAATATGTAAGACACTATAGCAAACCACAGTGTGTCAGAACTCCAGCGTGGGCTTGGTGATATTTGTATTTTGCATTGCACTTTTGATTTTTAGCATAGTCCTTCACCCATTGGAATTTTTACCCACATTTATTTTCTCTAAAGTAAATATTATTTTTATTGTGTTCCATTTTGTATATTTTATATTGTAATTCTATTCATATTTCATCGTAGTTTTAAGAATTTGTATGACATGTTTAATTTTTTTTCAATCACTAAATACAAGAAATATCATTGGATGATAAGCATAGGCTCATTGTATAACAATAAGTTAAACATATATTCTATCAAGCTGACAATTAGAATATCCAAGGTGGTTTAGTGTTGGATTGTTATATTCATTGTAGTGAAAACATGGTCAAATCAATTGCCTTGTCGAGGTGGATCGGCTAGGTGAATGTTTGAATGGATAGATAAGTTGGATCTCTATATTATGTCTCCTTCATAGATGATTTATCCCGAAAGACATGGCTATATTTCTTGAGGAATAAATTAGAAGTTTTTGAGAAGTTAAAAGAGTTTAAATATATTGTGGAAACCATGCAGATAAAAAGATCAAGGTGTTGAGAACTAAAAATGGAGGTGAGTTATATGGTAAGTATTTTGAGTAGTTATGTAATCAATGTGGCATAGAACGCCAAAATACCACACCATATACCACACAACATAATGTATTTGTTGAAAGAATGAACAGGACATTGATGGAAAAGGAAAGGAGAATGCTTAGTGGTGTTGGGCTTGCACAAGAATTCTGGGTAGAGGTAGTTGACACTACAAAATATTTGGTAAATAGGTGTCCTTCATCAATTGTAGTCAACTCAACTCCACATGAGGTATGGTTTGGTAAGAATCATTTGCTTTCACATTTCAAAGTCTTTGGTTGTGATGCACTTTTGAATGTTCCCAAGGAAAATAGGAACAAGTTGGACTATAAGGTAGTCAAGTGTATTTTCATCAGTTACAAGGATGGAATGAAAGGATATAATCTATTGGATCCAATGTTGAGAAAAAAAGTTTATAGTTGAGATATGGTATTCAAGGAATTTGGCAGAAATTCCACGACGAAAGAGGCTCAAATGGAGAAAGAACTAGAGAAGATGTTGTTTGAGATAAGTAGCAAAGAACGTGATTCAAATGAGTTGATTGAATCTGATGAAGAGGTGGAACAACCAAATCTAGTTATAAGGAGGTCTGAACAAGTAAGGAAACTATTTGAGAGGTACAGTCCACTTGATTTATATTTTTCATTTGTGTTATCTACCACTGATGATGATCCCAAGTTGGTCGGGGAGGCAGTGAAATCAATAGAGGGTAAATTATGGAAGGATGTCATGGTCAAAGAAATGGAATACTTTCACTAGAATGAGACATGGGATGTGGTTGAAGTACTTAATGGAAGGAAACTTGTCATTATCAAGTGGGTGTTCAAGAAAAATATGAACACACTATGTCAAGTCGAGAAGTTCAAAGCTTGACTGGTAGTAAAAGGGTATTCCCAAGTTGAGGGAGTTGACTTTGGTAATATTTTCTCTTTCATTACAAAATTAACTTCCATTAGAGTACTAATTTCTTTGGCTAGAACATTTGATCTTGAGATAGAGAAAATGGATGTGAAGATAACATTCCTACATGGGGACCTGGAAGAATAAATCTACGTGAAACATCCTGAAGGATTTGCAGTAAAAGGAAAGAAATATTTGGTGTGCAAGTTGAAAACATCCCTTTATGGTCTTAAGCAATCACCAAGGATGTGGTACCAAAATTATGACCCCTACATCCTTAGTTTGGGATTCGTGAGAAGGAAGGTTGATCACTGTGTATATTCTAAGGGAGAATATTGTCATTTCATATATGCATCTTTGTATGTCAAAGACATGTTGCTGGTCAAAAACAACATGGATGTTATAAAGGAGGTAAATATACAACTATCCTCCAAGTTTGACATGAAGGATCTCAGTGTAGTGAACTTCATTCTGGGAATGGAGGTTAAGAGAGATCAAGTAGTTAGAAATATTTGGTTAAATCAAAGAAAGTACATTGAAACAATCTTTAAGTGTTTCAACATGTGGGATTGCAAAGCAATCAAGGTACCAATTCTCATGGGAGAAAAACTAATTGTTGAGCAGTTTCCAAAAAACACAAGAATAAATAGAGGTCATGCCGCGTGTTCCCTATGCTAGTGTTGTTGGTAGTATGATGTATTTGATGGTATGCACTCTACCAGATATCAATCATGTAGTGGGAGTATTGAGAAGAAACATGTCGACACCTGGGAAAGAGAACTATATTTGTGTCAAGAGAGTGTTCAGGTACATGCGTGGGACAACAGAATATTCTATTTTCTATCAAGGGAAACTTGAAACCGACAAGGAATTAAATGTACATGGATTTGTGGATGTTGAGTGGGATGTATATTTGGATCGACAGAGGTAGAATAGTGGATATGTCTTCAATATGTTCAATGGATAAATAAGCTAGATGAGTAAGAGATAGGAAATAATAGCCTTGTTGACAATAGAAGTTGAATACATGCCATCCACTCATGAAATCAAAGACACTCTATGGATACATAGACTGTGTACAAGAATTTGGTTTGAGTGGAAAGTGAAGATAAATTGCAACAATTAGAGTGTAATTTCTTGGAACAAAAACCGGCTTACCATTTCAAGATGAAGCATATTGGTGTACAATACCATTTCATGGGAGACATCGTGGAAAGAAATAAGGTGTTGTTGGAGAAGGTAGACACTTTAGAAAACATAGAAGATTGGTTGACCAAGTCTGTGAATGTTGTGAAATCTCTTGGTATAGAGAGGTAATTGGAATTTATGCACCGAGTCAGTGAAAATAAGTTCATGACATACTGTATTAGCAAAGAATACAACAAGTGGGAGAATGTTGGGTTGTTATAATCTTTGTAGTGAAAACACAATCAAATCAAGTATCTAGTTGAGGTGGATCAATTCGGTGAATTTTTGAATGGATATATAATTCGAGTTTATGGTTAATTCAAAGGTCTAAGTGATCAAATAGAAGGCCAATAGGTCATCTGATATGAGTTAAAAAGGACTTCGAGTGGCAGCTGACTAGAGACCGACTTAAATTCAACTATTGGTCAACTGGTTTGTAGCCAATTGAAGTTCAAAGGGTAGTTGACTATAACATAATCCCAATATTCACATGATTGCAGCCCATCATCTGCATGGATATGTAACAATTTTTCAGGTGCCACGATTAGGTCTTTTCCTATTGTAAAGCCTATAAATATGGCGTGATGTAATATTGTAAAAGGTTGCACTTAGGAATCTTTAGATTCATAATGGTCATGTATATGTAAGCTAGATTGGTTGCAAGGTTGTTCTTGTGTAAAGAAAAAGATTATGATTATGAATTTGTCTTAGGTGTAGACCAAGGTCAGTCATGTAACTATTTATTATATGAATGAATAAAACAACAAGAGAGTAGGAGACACTCAAGGAATGTTTGTTTTCCAGGTTAAAGGTTTCCAAGGTAAAACTTTGTGTACAAAATGATTGTCATTGATTAATTTTTCTTGAATTTTTTCTTATATTTCCTTGTTGGTTTAGTTTTATTTTTGTTTCTCTACACATAGAAATCATTGTAAAATAATATTTTCAATCACATTTCAATCTTCTTGAAGTACTTTAACAATATAGTATTTCCTGCCATAAATAGATGTTTGATGTCTTCAAAATAGATTTTTGTATTAATTTCATATTTTATTTACATAGTAAGAATATCTTTCTCTAATCAAGGAGTATTACCATTAATAGAGTTATCTAGTTATCCTTGAGGGTTATCTCAATCGGTTTAACCATCCACCCAAGGCATGTTGCCAACAAAGAGGCTTAAGTCATAGATGCAAATCCTATCGAGTCTCTTGGGTTTATTGGTCGCTATTGTGGCTAGAATTTTATCCTCACTCCATTCATATATTCCAACGAAAAGGAGAAGGGTGGATCCACAAGGTTTTACTTCGAAAAAAATGTAGTTAGCTAATTGTATTAAACTCAATTTTTTTTGGCTAAAAATTTATGTGTAGTTTTTTTTTTTTTCAAACTCAACTAAAATGTGCACCTAGTGACAATTGTCATCACGAGTACCAATTTAAATACAATTGAAAATATCCTACAAGAAACATCATACCACTAAGATAATTTAAACCAAAGTAAATATATTGAAACAATCTTGAAGCATTTCAACTTGTAGGATTGCAAACCTGTAAAGGTACCAATTCTTGTGGGAAAAAATTTAATTATTGAATGATGCTCGAAGACACAAGAAGAAACAAAGGACATGGAACGTGTTCCCTATGCAAGTATTGTTGGTATTCTGATGTATGTGATGTTATGCATTTGACCAAACATTGCCCATGTAGTGGGATTATTGAAAAAATACATGTCAACACCTAGAAAAGAGCATTGGAAAGTTGTCAAGAGAATGTTTAGGTATTTGTGTGGCACAAAATATTATCCTATATGACACCAAGGGAAACCTAGAAATGACAGTGAAGTATATGTACATAATTTTTTTGGCACTGAACTGGAGATCTGGATCGATGAAGGTCAACCAATGGATATGTGTTCAATATGTTTGGTGGAGCAATCAGTTGGATGAGTAAGCGATATGCAGTCATATCCTTGTCAACCATAGAAATTGAATACATGGAAGTCACTCATGGAAGAAAAGAAGTAGTATGGTTTCCATGATTGTGTTCAGGGATAAGGTTTGTTGTAACATCCCGCTCTTACGCGCACTGAGAGAACTTATCCTTGAGGACACTTTCTTGCAAGTGATCCAGATTATTATACTATTGGTCATTTGATTATGATTATGAGGCATTATGGATATGATGATGACATGTTATTTTGTTGTATTTACATAGAAAGGTTCTATTGACTGGGTTCTCCTAAGTGTGCATGACTTTGGACCTCGAGGATGCAAAGCCATCGATGAAACCCCTTGGACTTTGGATCGAGTCAAGGAGTGGACTGTTAGGTTTGAATGTTGTTGATATGACATATGTACAGATGATTAGATGTTATGATGATTGATTATTCTAGCTAACATGCTTTTTTTATGATGCAGGATGATGATATCTTGTTGAACAGACTCACATATGGAGTAGAGGGGTCATGCACAACAACCAGAGACTTTGAGGGAGAGGTGTGGTAGCAACCCTGCCACAACCTACTAGCACTCTCGTTGTGGATTGAATTGTAGGTTAATGATTACCTAATTCAAGAAGACCCATGATGTCATGAGGGCAGACTATGATAGTCACTCATGATGATTCTAAGGGGCGCATAATAAGGCAGGGGCCTTATTCCTTAGAAGCTCTTAGTCTCCCACAAGATCACCTGGCAGAGTATTGACTCCAGGGGTTTTTGATGTCTACCAAGTCAGTCAAGAGGCAATTGGAACCCTTGGAGCACGTAGTGCGTCCTGAAGGGAACGTCGCACAAGGAAAACGGAAAGAGGTGAGTGGAACCCTTGGATCACGTAGTGCGTTCTGAAGGGAACATCACGCAAGGAAAACAGAAAGAGGCGAGTGGCACCCTTGGAGCACGTAATGCGTCCTGAAGGGCACGTCGCGCAAGGAAAATGGAAAGAGGTGAGTGGCACCCTTAGAGCACGTAGTGTGTCCTGAAGGGCACGTCGCACAAGGAAAATGGAAAGAGGCGAGTGGCACCTTTGGAGCACCTAGTGCATCCTGAAGAGAACGTTGCAATTTTAACTTGTAAGTGAATAAACCTAGTCGACCCTAAAATGAATGATGTGATAAGTAAGAATTAAAAACAATTTTTCCCTAATGAAAATGTTGTCGGCCTAGAGAAATTAAAATCTAGGTCTAAGTAACACATGTGGTCAAAAATTAATAATAAATAAACATGTAACAAGAAGGGGGTAAGAAATTCAAATTAATTTATTTAAGTCAAATTATCATGAAGAATTAAAATTTTAAAAAGGGAAATGGTTGTTTTTATCTTTTTTTTCTAATTTAATTTTAGTTAAAAAGAAAAGAGGGTAGATGGTTGTTTCATCTACACTTGCTAAATTAAATTTTAGTTAAAGAAGAAAAAGGGTAATTGGTTGTTTTATCTACACTTTCTAAATTTGATTTTTAGTTAAAAAGGAAAAAGAGGGAAACTAATGTAACTAATGTTGGACAGTGATTCCATGGCTAGGCAGTGTTTATATTGGTAATATTAATGGACATAATATTTATTATAGATAGCTCCATTATTTGGTTAGATAATGGTTGTTAATAGCGATCATGTCTCTTTTTTACAACGATTTTAAATACATTATATGGAAGCTCTATCATGTATCCTAGACATCGATATCATAGCTTTATAGACAGCGTGACATGTATTTATTAGACAGCCACTTAATATATTATTGGTTAACGAATTCATTTGTTATTTCACGATTTGTTAGACAGAGTTATATTAAACAACCAACAAGTATCAATCTAAAAATCACAATAAACATAATTGTTGAATTACAATTAAACACGTATCAACCCTTCTATAGATTTGTAAAATTGAGAGACAATCAACCAAAGACAATGGTCTCTTAAATCACATTTTAATATGAAGTTTGATATCATTAATACCACTAAAGCCACATATCAAATGGTTGTTGTTGTTTACATGAATTGACCACTGAATTTTGAGTGCCTCCTTCTGGTCATTTGTGTTCTAGAAAAGATAGGCATATTACTAGGATCAAGTGATGTGTGCACTGAAAAGAGTAATCCTTCTACAACCAGCATGTTGGGTTTTTGGTTTCATTGTTTCAGTGTTTAGTTTATGTGAAATATTATCGCCTTATCAAAGGTGAACAGACTTCACATGAACCTTCTTCAAAATCAAACCTTTAATCAATATTTTAAACATATACTTAACTACATTATCTAACATGTTTAATTAGGTACATTAACTAACATGTCCCTTAAGGTGAAATGAACTTCAAGGAAAATAATAAATTTTATTAATATTAAATGATATAAAAGTTTTAAAAATTTATTTGTTTTTATAAAAATATATGGGATTATCATTTGTTAGACAAGGATATAAATGTTGAATTAATAGGACTTGTTAGACGTAATGGTTTTGGTCTGTTGGCAAAGTCATTTAATAGCTTGCGCAATTTTAATTTGAGTGATGTCATCTCACATCTTGTCAACTTGTTGCTTGGGTGCGTGGGTAAAGTCTTCTTGTCAATTAATTCAGTCTCCTAGCGCGTTGGATTTTTCTTGAGTTATTGGTTCAGATAGGTTATGTTGCGTCAGGGTTGTTTTCACGCCTATCGCTAGGTAACAGCATGATTCCTAATGAGGGGATCATTGTGCTCCCTGATGGATAGAGGAAAATGATAACTTGGTTGAAGTCTATGCATCCCAATGTGGGTGTTTGTTCATTGTAGTTGATGTTGGTGCTTGGTTTGTAACGCCTTAATGCATTTGGTTTTGTGCACCATAGAGATTTCTAGCTATTGTTTTTCGAGGCCGTTATGTCGAGATGGTGGATGTTGTCCTTTGGATTGTAGGATTTTTATTTCTTATGTCAGGCAGGTAGTCATTTGTATTGTCCTTTGTGTCACATGTTCGTCTGGTTGCATGATGTGCTAATGTGCTGGGTCGTTGGTTGTTTGTTACCTGAATGTGTATGTTGTGTTCATTGTCAAGTTGTGTTGATTACTTGTTGTCTTTGATTGCCTTCATGCTTAAACAAACAAAGTTGCGCCGATGGTAGTCGTAACGATTGGGGTCGTTACATTTGAGCAGAGAGATATGAAGATAATTTATGACAGTAAAAGCGTAATATTTTTGGCGAAGAACCTGACTCATCATTCCAAGAATAATAATATTTATATACAATACCATTTTGTGACAGACATGGTGGAAACAAATAAGGTGATGCTGGAGAAAGTAGACACGGTGGAAAACATAGCAAAGTCTTTGACCAAGTCTGTGAGTGATTTAATTTCTCTTGGTGCAGAGAGGCAATGGGCATTGTTTCCCTCGGTCTGTTATAAAATTTTAGGTTCTACTATTTTATCAAAGAAGACAACAAATGAGAGAAATTTGGGTTGTTATATTTTTTGTATTGATTGAACAGGAAATTCAAAGTTGAAGTGATTGACAGTAAGTCGAAAGGTCAGCCGACAAGAGGTCGCCAGGAGGTCATTTGGTAACCAACTGAATACTAAATGGAGGTTGACTGGTAGTCTACTGTAACAGGATCCCAAGATTCATGGCATTTGCGTCCAATGATTTGTGTGGAATTGTAACCATTTTTGGGATCCATTATTTAGGGTTTTTCCTACTATAAATCCTATAAATAAGGTGTGTTGTGATACTATAAAAACTAATATTTAGATCAATATGATATAGGTTTTCGGTCATGTATATGCAAGTCAAATTGGATACATCGTTGTTCTTGTGTGTATCAAGGGGGTATGATGTTGATTGTGTCTTAGGTGTAGACCAAGGTTAGGCATGACACCTTTTATTTTGAATGAATAAGACAATAAGAGAGAAATATGCTCAAGGAATTTTGGTTTTCCAGGGTAAAATCTTTGTGTACTATGCGATTGCTTTGTCATTTACTTTCTTGTTTAAATATGTCTTCTTGTATTCTACTAGGTTTAACGTGGAAGTATATTTTTGTGACACTAACTAACTAATGGACCTTATTCAAATAACATGGACTCATACATTAATTAATAGCTCCTAAGTACCCCTAAAGTAGGGAGGTTAGGGTGGGGCCCTAACATGCCCTCCCCCTTCAATAGAAACATTGTCCTCAAATATGGACATGTGGAAACTACTGTAAAACCATTGTTGGTTCCCAAATGGTGTTGTTCGGATGTGTATCCTTCCATGGTATGATGACTTCTTGAATTTTTTGCTAGCATAATTGGCATTCTATTGTGGCTAGTACTGCCTCTAGCTATAACCAAATGCAACCTTGTTAATCAAGTTTTGGAAGGATGGTTTAGAATTGGAAATTTGGTTCCATGACCTTTTTCAAGAGAATCATATAAATTTCAAATCCTGTGAAAGTGGTCACAATAGATCCTAGTCCATCTAATTCCATGGGGATATCTTAGTCCCTCATATGAAAATATTCATGTTCACATTTGTACATTTTTTTTCGAAAGTGAGTGTAGGTTAGCTATAGTTTATAAAAAACAAATGTATTTGATCTTTTTTTAATTATAATATTTGTAATTTTGATTGAATGATATCACATATTTTTATATTAAATGCGTGATATATGGGGTTCTATGGTGTATCACTTAGCACTTTGGACCTTGAATCTAATGACCTTGGTTTGAATCCCAATAGACCCTAAAAAGAAGGATTGTCTCTATTTTGGGTTGATTTTCTTCTTGAACTCTTCTCAAGGTAAACATCGAGAGAGATAATCAATTTTGGAACTTAATTATATTTGTAGATTACCATATCCCTTCTATTACTTTTGAATTTCAATATTTAATTCCTTAAAAAAATTTAGCATAAGAAATCATTATTTTGTCACTTGGAATTTGGCATGTGCTTGATTGCAAGAGTTCAAACCTCATATTGTGTTTAAAGGTTTGAAATGAACTACAAATGCTCAAGTGACCTCTTAGTTCCATGTCAAATATTGTTGGACTAAGTCAAAGAATTTAACTTACTCAATTGATTTCATATATGCATATGAGTGTTTATTATTTTTGAAGTAGATTCAATGGTTGTCACATAAATCATGTCATATATGGTCTATGTCATTAGGTTGTCCATAAAAATTTAACATTGGCCTCATAAATTAGATGCACATCCCTTTGAAATAACACGACATTAACTCATGAAGAAATGAGAAAAAGTAATTTTTTCATTGGCATCAAGGAAAGGAACTCACTACTTTCTCTAAAATCACAAATTAGGAAAAATGGATCAAATCAACACCAAGAAACAAGGAACATAAAAGAACAACTATTGAAATGGAACATTTCTTATCCACTATTCAAGACACCCCTATTTATGGATGTGTCATATGTGAATGAAATTACTTTCAAAAATACATAGTTGACATTGACGACCATCCTATCATGACATACTCCTCCTTGACAAGTTTTCCTATGACAAAGGTACCTACTATCGAGGATCAAATTTGTAGCCAATGTACAAAAAAAATCAAATGAAACCATACAAATCTATAGCGCCCCCAACAACAATAGAAATAACAAAATAATTTCCATTGTAAGGGGTTTGACTTTCATTGAAGAGAAACTTGTTTCCTTGTGTGTTACTTTCGCAAAAATTTGACAAATCAGATACAAGAAATCTTAGATTTGTTTGACATGCATAATTATCAATGTCCTTGTTGATGTGAGCCATGTTCAACATGCATTTCCCTGAGATTCCAATGATTGCATGATAATTGATGTACTACTAAAAATAAAATATCCATGTCAAAATATATACATCACAACAATTGATATACATGTCAAACAATGATAGGTCTGCCAGTAGACCTAGAGGCATCTATGCCTCCAATAGATAATAAATTACATACAATTTGGTATATCTCTCTTGCAACATCTATATCACCTGATAATACCATAGAGGATATAGGAATAGTAGTTGATGTAGTATGTAGATTGATGGATGGTCCAATGGGTGCAACAAGTGGTGCAATTGGTGGCATAGGTCGAGAAATGGGTGGAGTATCAGGTGCTACAACTAGTGGCATAGGTGGAGTAGTGGGTTCAACAATAGGTGACATTTTCGGAGGCTAAGGAGGAGGGGGTAGATATGTCGAAAAAGGTGGAGGAGGAGAAGCCAAATATGGAGGAATAACATCCTCAAAAGATGAATAATATGAATAAGGATGACAATCCCTCACCTCTAGAGTAGATTTAGGGCACCAATAATATGACACATCAATAACAACATATTGTGAGGAATCCTCGCATATATCTCTACAAATGCAGGGCCCTACATGACCACCTGAGGTTGTACTGGAACCACTAGATCAAGCCATCCTTGTACACAATTGAACTGTCACATGTCTACAAAATATGTGATCTAATCTCTGGATCAATACAAATATTTGTGCTTGATACATATCGTTGACCTCAACCATATCTAAATCAGGATGGGGAGGCTCCTCACCAACATATAAGACAATATCTACAAAACAATAAACAACAATAAGTAGACAATTTAAATAAAATATTATAATCAATTACATATGCATTAAATAAGACAAAAAAAATGCAATTAACTTAATCAAATGACAATGATAATATTACCTTTCACTTTTTCTATCTCAACTTGAGAAAATAGGATGTTCATAAATCCTCATCAAGCTATCCCTACATATGGATATTATTTGAGATCAAGGATGTGATCATCTTCACTAATTAATAGAGCCAAAACATTTGAACTCATTAGCCTATAAGGGTACTCCAGCTATCCCCTCTTACATAACCTATACCCCCATGTGTGCTTATGCACATCAGTCATTGACCTGGGAGGGAGTCGATAGAGTGACTAGAAATCTATCAAAAAATAAACTAAATATATCTATAATAAGGGGAAGATAAGTATCCCCTCAAACACACTACAAAAATGATCCAAAGATATATAAAACTATCATAAAATAATGGTAGACCACCTTATCAATATAGGCCTATGAAATAAACTCTCTACATAATAAAATAGAGGTAAACTAATGCATTTCCCATTAGAGGTATGGTGAGCTAGTGCCATGATGATAAGGCACAAACACCTAATCTCTTTTTCTATAAAAGAATCCAATCTCAACTAACACCTAGAAACTTAGAAGTGATTAGGGTTAGTGATGTATGTAATGCCATATCATTTCACATATGTCAACTAATTCTCATCTACAACACCATACTATAGATCAAGGAAATGGGAAAAATACTCGCCCCTCCTAGATAGCCTAGTGATAAAATAAATATCATCATCTATGGGTTGGTAAAACATATCAATACCAACCTTGAAGGCCTGCCTTCCATGATCTCCGCGATGAAACAACTACATCAATAAGTTCATATTCTCCTTAAGGGAGTTTGACTCCACATAAAAACTGGGGAGACCAACATCCCTCAAAATGACAAAAGTATTAGGCGAAATAATATGAGGGAACATACCCCTCCCCCTCTCTCAAGCCTCCCATAAATGCATGAAGTTATATGGATTGACCTGTTGCTACTATGCCTATCCCTAAATCACATTAAAATCTCATTAGGAAAATATATCTATAAAATAAACAATCTATACTAATTTACCATTTGTAATATTCATTAAATATTCAACTTCAAAATTTTTGCATAAAAAATGTTTTAAGAGAATCAGTCTATCCATTTTAACTAAACACGCCATACACATTGCACTACAATTTCCAAACACACTGACAATTCTAGTGTGCCATGCTAGTAATGGTGCTCTTACTCAAAACTTCATGCATCGATAATTTTTAAAATATTATATGTTATCCATGTGATTTCCTTATTAGTGTATTGGTTTTATTATCATGCGCCAATGACGATGCACCATAATGTTTTATAGTTGATATAAAAATACCACATGAGTTATGATACCAACTTGATTCAAAATATCAATAAAACTTTGATACTAATTCATCCCAAAAATCCTTAGATGTACAATTAGTTCATATGCAGATACTAAACATCTGACCAGATTCGGGAATATAAATGAAGATTGCTTGACTATTTGAAAAATATCATGTGAAATTCTTACTTATCTGTAAACCCATAAACTGATGAATAACTAGAAATGTAAATGAGATAATACAACAGAAAACAAAAGAACTCAAATACACATGTAATTTACATGCATCATTGCATCTTCAAAGACCCTTTAAATAGCATGAATGTTCTTCATCATCTCAAAATTCCAAAATTACATTACAATATAGGATTACAAAAAAATAAAATAAAAAAATTAAGACACTCTAAAAATTCATTGCTCAAATGCAGAAACAAAGTGCATCGTTGAATTCTTAGTGAAAAATCATGCAAAATTGATATAAAATACTCAAAATTCTATTAAGGTACCCCTCGACACGCTTTACGGTGTTACCTCAAGTGCCTTGTACCCTTGGCATGCATTATGAGGAAAAAATATACATTAAATTGTGTGTCAGGATTTGTGCCTGCAATGAAATGTGTGTACAACATTGGGTTACGTTCCATTAAATAGGCTCAGGCCTATCCAACCATACCCGAATTAGTTGGCATCTTAACTCTAAAATATAGAGGAATCTCGTTAAATGTGGGATTGTTGGTATAACAGTTAAAGTTGTGGCTAAATTTGGAGGGGTAGTGGATTCTATCTCCACCAACCTCTGGTTCCGATGGTATATTGGGTTTATATATATATAGTTCATCTTTTGGAAACCACCCCAAATTTTTGGGTTATCCATTCTGGCATAAACCATATGCTATAAATATTATTTGTGACATATAACTTAACTTCTGCGCAATAAGTGTTAATACCTTCATGGATAGAACATGGTCACTTCACATTGCATATATATAAGGGATAAGGGTCAAGGGATTAGGCCCTCAGCCCTTTAGCCACCCACAAGAAACTTTCATTTAATATATTTACCATATATGTGTTAAGTTGCATGTGGTGGTGTGTTGGTTGTGGGAGCTTTGTTAAGGAGTTTTGTGGCTATGGAGGTCATGGGGTCGAACCCTATGGACTCCAAAATTTTACAATATATTAACCATATAGGCCAATGGGAAGCTGCCAATGGGAAGCTTCTCATTGGCTACCTAATGTCATGTGTCAACACACCATTAGACCACTTGGAGGGTACGAATGCCAACTCAACCTGCCAACTTATTTGCCTAGTCAATTGACCACTCCACATGGAACCTTATGGTGTGGCCATGTCACCTATATGGTTATGCTACGTGTCATTGTATGGACATGACACATGTCCTTTTTTCCCCTTTGACTTTTGATTTTGACCTTATTGACTTGAACTTTGACTACCCATAACTTTTGCATACGACCTCTATTTTACTTGTCGTTTGTGCCATTGGAAATATAACGACGAGATATACACAATGATGTCCTTTTAATGAACTTTTGAGACGATTTAATTTTTGGATTTATTGATCCCCTAGGACCTCTGTGAGCATTCCATACCCTTCTAGACCCCTGTGAATGTTCCTTAGATCCTCCTGCATCACACCTTCCCACTGAATAACTTTTGGACCTCCAAAAGTATAGATATTCAACAACTTAGTGATGATATTTTCTTCACTCTTCCATCTTGTTGAATATTTCAGAAGTAAGTCTTCGTCTTGGGTCTTCGATCTCAAGTACTAGATTAGTGCACTTTTGTCTACTTTTCTGGAATATGTCTCTGACTCTGGCCTCTGGAACTGTAGCTAATATGATATATAGCTCTGGTTCTGACTCATAAATTTCTAAACTACAAAATTCTTGTTCATTGAATCTCTCCAATACATGTATATTCTATTTCAACATCCACTCCATCTCCTTCTGTGGAAGATAGTATATCTTGACCAATATGAAACCCAGTCGAATTTTGATCTATGACTTGCCCATTTGGACTCTTTGTTCTACTTGATGTATCTGTAGAAGTCCCTAAATGAATACTCTGTCCATTGTTGCTTCTGCCTTGAAAATTAATTTTGCTTGTATTGTTATCATTTGTACATGATTGCTTATGTTCAAGGTATACATCCACATGAACATGACATAGTATTTAAAATATTCTTATATCATGCACCTTTATTTGCCTCTTAAAATAAGATTATTTAGAAATCAAGTGAGAATTCTCTCGCCTCACTTTCCCAATATTATTCATCCTTCCTTCTTGGATAATGAGAACCTAACTCATCACAACCATAATGAATACTGAAACAACAGTGTTGACCAAGTTAACCATTCCCTTAAATTCACAAACTCCACCATTCATTGTTGTAGTATCCAACCATATCCCACTGATTAGTAATAAACCGATCAACAAAATGAAATATATAGATGCGAAAGAGAATGAACCATCAACATATCTTCCCTTATTAACAAGAACAACATCGACCAAAGGACATATTTTTCTTTCAACTGTAGGTTTTATATATGGATCTTGGATAGTGAAAATTGTCAAATTCATATTCATTTGATGAGCTCTCACAATGAACTCAATCCCATCCTTGAAAATATGATACTTATTTTGTCCCATGTAGAAAAGGGCCTTCTTGTCGTACAAGTATGGAATTCCCAAAACCATCCCAGAAATTCCAAGTGGAACAATGTCTAACTCTACCTCATTAATGAAAATGGATGTAATCGTGAACCATAACTTGTATTTCTTAGTTACATGTACCTAAGAATTATCACAAATCCAACTCAAATGATATAGTCTCGAATGAGGCCTAGTTTCCAATCCTAACTTCTAAACAACTTTCTCTGAAACAATATTCACTTGAGATCCACTATCAATAAGTGTATCAATCTTAGTGTGCTTTGTGATAACTTGTAAATGAAACAGATCTTTTCTTTTCCTTCCATCAGGGATTACTTTAGACTTTGCATAAGAAGTACGTGAATTGAAACTTGCAACAAGATATTTACCTTTGATTCCCATATTTGTAACCTTGGTTTCATCCTCAGAATATGATCCATGATCATGTACTATGGTCGTGGTATTCTTATTACCCTTTCTAGGATGAGCCCACTTCAGCTTCAGTTCTATATGCAACTTCCAACACTTTGCCTCCTAATGTTCTTTCTTCTTGAAATGTGAACATGTAGGCTTCTCTTATTCTTTCTTCTTCATTGTATTTTTCTTCTTGAAGTTATGTGGCTTCTTCGACTGCTTCTTGAAGTTATGTGACTTCCCTGACACCTCCTCAACATTTTTTCCTTTGCTTGCTTCAAGATGTGTAGCTTGTACTGATACTTTGCCAAGATTAGTAGGATTAAACATCTATATATTATGGCAAAGATATGAGTGCATACCACCGATATACTTTAGAAAATTCTTGGGGGTATGTAATGGAATTCCCAAAGATAATTCCTTTCTCTTAAATTCATGTGTATAATCTTAAACATTTTACCCTTTGCCTTGTCTCATATGTTTCCAAGAAATCATGGATGTTTTCATATAAGCTAATGGATAAAATTACTTTCTTAATGCAACGGTAAACTCAGTCCATGATGAAATGATTTTACGATGTTGAATAATATCATCATGTTTTTGACTCTCCCACCATATCAAATTTATGTCGCTCAGGCGAACAGTAGCCAACTATATCTTTGAAGTACCCTATATGATTTTTTGTACCCTGGAATACACTTCAATCTATTTGAGCAAATTATCCAAATTCTCTACATTCAACTCTCCATCATAAGTAGAAAAATCAAACTTTACATCTAGCTTTAAAAAAGGAAGATCGTGAGAACAAGAAGACTTCTTAGAACGCTTTTTCCTCTTATGAGAAGAACATTCACTTTCATTGGAAGATGATGATCGAGACAAAGGATATCCTAGAGGTTTTTCACCTTCTCCTCCTTTTTCAGATGCTTCAGTTTTTACCATTGTTACTGGACCGCCTTCATTTTGATGATGAGTTTATCTCCCTTTCTAGGTCTTCCCACAATTCCTTAACCATATTTGTCATCTCAAGAAACATCCTTTGAAATTTCTTGTCATCCTTAGACACAAATTATTCATGCTCCATTTATCCTCTTCAAGTGAAGCCCCTTGAACCATTTTCAGGGTTATAACTTGAAATTTTTCCTTCTCCTCACTTAGACTTGGACCTCGTAAACATTCACTTGCAAATAAACATCAAAATATGGCTCTGATACCATGTGATCTGAAAATACCACACGAGTTCTGATACCAACTTGATTCAAAATATCAATAAAAATCTAATACTAATTCATCCAAAAAATCCTTATATGTACAATTAGTTCATATGCAGATACTAAACATCCGACCAGATTCTGAAATATAAATTAAGATTTCTTGACTATTTCAAAATATCATGTGAATGTTTTACTTATCCATAAACCCATAAACTGACGAATAACTTGAAATGTAAATGAGATAATACAACAGAAAATAAAAGAACTCAAATACACATGTAATTGACATACATCATTACATGTTCAAAGTCCCTTTAAATAGAATGATTGTTCTTCATCATCTCAAAATTCCAAAATTACATTACAATATAGGCTTACAAAAACATAATTTGAAGACACTCTGAAAATTCACTGCTCAAATGCAAAAAAAGAGTGCACCGTTGAATTCCTGGTGAAACATCATGCAAAATTTATATAAAATTGATCATTAGCAAATGACCCTCCATTCTCTTTAAACAAATATCATGGACCAATCAAGTGTTAAGCCATGGATAAATGTAGCCTTTAAGATTGAGGAGAATATAAACCATCGGATCACTCTATGTCTAGAACATATTGTGACCGTCAGATTACATAACTGTGAATGCATATTAATGCATACTAAATAAACACACTAAGAAACACACTTTTACCTAAAGACACATTAAACCAAGTTTGTCTCAACTCCTAAGTTTCTAAATATCCTAACATGAATTATGCAATGTTTTCTTGCATAACTTAAGTGGTAGGTTCGATAGTCGATTTGTGGGAGGTTCGTATATTGCTATCTCTTGTTATCACATTGTACATTGTTGTCAATGGGTGGTTTGATCCCTTTATATTGATAATTTCTCTTTGTGTATTAGTGAAGGTGTGTGGTTTTGTTGTTGTGGTTCCTATGTTAAAATAACACATCGTCATTGTCATAAGGGTTGTAGTGTTTTGTGTGAGATCGAAGTGTTATAATGAAGCCTCAAGTGGTGTGAAAATAAATAACATCGACACAATGCAATGTAGTGAATTGGAATATCAAGTGGAATCACTTGAAGAATTATTTTCCTAGAGCGTCTTGATGGAAAACAAGGTCAAGGAAAGTTACACAATTGATGAAACAAAAATTATAATGGAGCTTCATGAATAGGATATGGAAGTAGATGTTTTCATGAGTATTTATAAATAGAAGTAACTAGAGATTAGTTTTCAAATGAATACTCTATAGAAGTAGGTTGGTCAATTGTTCACCTGTTCACCCTTCTTGGGCTTCATATGGAAGAAAATTGAATCTCTAACTGGGTGGGTACTAGTTCTATGGGTGTTTCTTCACAAGGTGGTCATTCCATGACCTCAATTAGAAATTGGGAACTTCAACACTCTTTGGTACTAGGACTAAATAAAAAAGGTCCATATCATTGTAGCTATATTATTAGTATTTTCTATTTTTGTTACTAGAAGTTTTACTGATCAATATTTTTTCTACTACAATTTGTAATGAAGCACACATGCCATTGTATAATGGGCCTATATAGAAAGGAAAATACTAGTATTTTTATTATTCAAATAGTTGGTTTCTTGGACATATGGTTGCGACATTGTTTTCAAATTGTGTATTACATATTTGTACATCTTGGCATTAGAACTTTATAATATAAAGATATACCCATTGTTGTGAAAAAAAGAGAGGGTGGTATATGGTTCCAATGGATGGGTGAATGGAATGGTATCCAAGATATAATTCAAGCTCTTTGTTTCTTTCTATAGAAAAAAAATTTGATCAACTACAATTAATTAGGATAGTTAAGGATTTAATATTATGCCTTTTCCAATATTATTTAATTAAAATTACCTAGTCCTTGATGATAAGTGCTTGGCATATTAAATTCGAGGGATTCGAAGGTAACTGTGTGTTCTACATTTTGCATCATATTTAACTTATGAAATGAAATTTCCCTGGAAAATAAGTTTCAAAATAAGAGCAATATGAAGTATTGTATATTGGGCCTTTAATAGTCATTAAACATGGTGGCCATGGAATAACCATACAGTGAATTATAACTAAAGAACATGAAAACAATAAATTTAGAGGAAAAAGGAAAATAGGTGAAATCCATTGACTTCACATTCTTGATCTACGCATTTGTGGTTGTCATATTGACATTATGTTTGTAACTATAGGATTGACTCCCAATATGTAGTTTTACAAATGCTAGTTTGAAAACAATTTGATGTAGTTTGTCCTCTGGAAAAATAAATGATTAAATGTTGAATGTAGTTAAAAATATCAGTGCATAGTGCAATATCAGTGGCAATGTGATGAAAAAGGGGTTCATGTTGAAGATCCTTGCTCCAAAGAACCTTGATTCTCTTATATTTGTGAGGGAGTAAGAGATCTTGGCCCTTGCACAAAATGTCAAGAAGTGGTATGCATTAAGGGAAGTAAAAAATGTGAGCAAGTTGGTCTCAACATTTTCCATGGATATCATTTGTAGGATGACCTTTGGAAAGAAGAGACTTAATGCTCCATGTTCATTTGAAACTTGATTGGATCCACTTGTTTCTTCCTACCTTCTTATAATAGTATAATAAGACAATAAGTTGTAGATAAGGCTCAATTTGGATATGTAAAAACTTTCCAAAATATAAGTAATAAATGGTTGGCCATCATTAAAGAAACATAGAAAAAATTCCCTTTATATAGACCTAGTAAGGGCATATCATATCATCAACACATAAAGGACTCTTGTTATTAAGGGTTTGATTGGTTGGTCAAGTAGGAGTGGTTATATTCCCTTATCAATTTTTAATCCCCCCTAAGCATAGTGACATTTTTATGCCCTTCATTAAGGGGGAGTCCAATAATCAATATTTTGATTGATAGGAACTACTAAAGTAGAATTTATCACATTAGCACAACCTTACACCTTGTAAATACTTGGACAATCATAATATCATAGTTAGAATGATCGAGTTCATTATATGTGCACATGGGTCATCACCTATTGATACAATATGTTAAACCCCTACCTTCAAATTCCCCCATGAATACCATAAGAGATTAGATGAATCCATTAAGAAGGGATCCTTATTCAAGCTCTCTCTCTCTCTCTCTCTCTCTCTCTCTCTCTCTCTCTCTCTCAAAGGAGTAGTAGGATGAAGGAGGAGGGATGGAAACTCTAGAGGAGGATAATGAAGACATTTAGTTGGTCGATTATCCAAATGAACCCAAGGAGGTGTGATGCAGGAGCATCATTGGCAAGTGTGCAGAGGCAAGACCACTTAGCACGTGAGAGTTCTTCTAGAACTTTAACATTGGAAGTTGCAGTTGATTTTGAAATTTGCCTTAACTCAGTGCCATAATTTACCTTTGGAGGCACGCTTGAACCAATGTCGAAATTTACCTTTTGAGGCACGTTTTGAAAATCGCAAGCGGAGCAGGAGTTTCCATTATGGATCTGGATTGAGACTGATCTAAGATAGCCAGTAGATTAAGTTTTTAGAGTATATAAGTAGGCATGGGAAACCCTAAAAATCCCTCTGAGTTAAATAGATATCTGGTACGCCCAGATAGGGTTAGCTGCAATACAGAGGGAGAGTAGTTGTAAGAGAACTACGAGTTAGCAAGAGATCCCAGTTTTTAGTGATTGTAAATTGAATGTATTTTGTAGCCATTTTGGCACTTGTGAATATAACAGAAGGAAAATTGATCCAAATACATGGTGTGTGAACAGTGTTTGCAATTTCCTGTCACTTTGTTTTTATGAGCAAGTGAATGAATCAAGATAGGAAGGAATGGAACTTTGAATGTTAGTTTTTTTTTTTCAGTTTCAATTGTTTCTCTTCATTTGAAGCTCTGCAAGGTGTGCATCGAGCCTGAGGGGAATGCAAGGAGATCGGGAGGAATTTCTCTATGAGAAACCCTTTGGATCCGAGTTATCGAGATCCCTTAGATGCAAGGAGTGCATGGGAAATCGAAGTCTGCATTAGATGAAGCTCAGGAGGAATAACATTTTGAGAAAGTGTTATCGAGATCTAGGAACCCATCTCCCAGGAGAAGCGAAGGTCGAAACCTTCGAGGACTTAGAAAATTTTCTAAGTCTGAGAGACTAAAAGTTCAGAAAGAGGAGCGTTATCGACCATTGGATTACAGTGGAGAATCAGCAGCTGTCTGATTTGAGACAAGTGTGAAAACGTTAACGTTGTGTATGCTTAGGACGGGAAACCCATGAAGACTTGAACGAGTGGTGGAGAACCTATGGGAGGAAATGTCGAAACCCCGCAAGCCATTGGATCAAGTGGAGTTGCGAGGAGGTTAATGGTGAGGGCCTTTCAATGCCCAACCCTCAGAAGGGATAGTAGTCTCCAATCCCCAATAGATCTGGATTGTTGGTCCATTTCATGATATCAGCTATCGCGAGTTGGGAGGACAAAGGTCCTTGACTCACAAGACCCCAAATTATGAAATAGTGAGTCACCAAGGTAAGACCAGGGTTGTTGGATCTTCGGAGGCTTAAGGTCATTCATCTGCAGTGAGGCAGTGTTTCGACATTTTGGTGACTGGGAAGAGGAGAAAATGGACTCGTGAAGGGAAAATTCACAAAACATGAAACGTCAAAGTGATCGCAACCATTGCCCAAGGGGATATCTAGGTCGTAGATCCTGTGTCATCACGATTTCGGCATTTGTGACTTGGACGAGTCATACGCGCCTTCCTGGTAAAGACTTTGGTCATGGGCATGTGGTCATGTGAGCTAGGGAAAGGGGGGGGGAGGGCTAACCTCCGTTAGCCCTCATCGGGGTTTCGAGACTTGGAGGAGCCAAGGACTCGTTGTATTGGAAACCCCGTAGTCATGAAACGCGACACTTATTCTAGGATAAGCCTGTAGTCACATGGAGTGGAGGCTGGTGCCTAATGTTGGTTTGCACAGGAAAAACATAGACAAGGGCCTGTCAAATTGGAGATAAAAGTTCCAATTTGGAACCAAGAGAGTCGTTATGGATCCAGAATCAGAGATCCTGACCAGGAGGTCACGCATCCCTCAAGGAGGGATAGGGGGTCTGCATCAGGTGGTATCAGAGCATAAATTCTTCATCTGTAGACTTTAGGTGAAAGAGAAATAGAAAAGGAGGAGACAGAGAACTTGAAGTTGTACTCTGTGTGTGACAAGTAGTCAACACAATGTTGCTAAGGAGATGAGGAGAGGCACCTTTATCCAACCGTGTTGTAGAGAGGGAGATGCGAGAGCTTCACGCCAGATTGGAAACAATGGAAGCAGGACAGAGAAGACAACCTAACGCTGGAGACGTCAGTGATGTAGAAAGTGAAGAGGTTGAGGTTGAAGAAGCTGCAAGAGAGGAGGCTACAGAACAACGTTTGTTGAGGGCAGTTTCCAGGTTGGGAGGCAGAGCTAAGATTGAGGCTCCCATGTATGAGGGAAATCTAGATGTTGAAGAACTGTTGGATTGGATAATATCCATGGACAAACACTTCGACTATGAAGATGTCGATGAGGAGAAGAAGGTGAAGTAGGAAATCCCCAAGCTAAAAGGGCATGTAGCGTTGTGGTGGGACGAACTACAGGTTGAGAGGAGAATTAAAGGCAAGAAGAGGATAAAGAGTTAGGAAAGAATGGTAGAAAAGTTGAAGGTTAATTTCATACCCAAGGATTATCAAATCAATCTGTTCAAGAAGCTATAGAACCTGAGACAAAAAGGGATGACAGTCAAGGAGTACACCAAGGAGTTCTACTAGTTGAACATCAAAATTGGACAAAGCGAGAGACATGAAGAGAAAGTTTCCAGGTGTATAAATGGCTTGAGATATGAAATACAAGACGAGCTCAGCATGATTTTAGTCAGGATTGTGGAGGATACTTATTGTTACACATCAACATTACTCGCTTTAATAAGTGTCGCAAGTGTCGTCATTACAAGTGTCGCAAGTGTCGCATTTTTCTTACAAGTGTCGCAAGTGTCAAGGGAAGCATACTGCCATGATGGCGAAACTAAGGAGACACTTAAAATGCCTCAAACACTTGATTTGAAGGAAGAGGGATGGTTAACTGAAGTCAAGTATCTCTTGCCACATGAAAGAAGCTTTCAATATAAGGTTTTAGAAGAGAGTGCTCCCCTATATCACCCTTGGGAGCGCTAGCGCTCCCCTATAAGGTGCTAGGGAGCGTTATAACACCAAATAGCCCTTCTGAGGGAGTGCTATAGATTTTTAAAGCGTTGGTGCCCCCCTAAAGCCTACTAGGGAGTGCTATAGCTCTCTGATGGCCTTTTTGAGGGAACGCTGCCTATTATGGGTAGCAGTTGATATGTTGAGGAGAATAAGGCCAACATCTTTCAATCTTGGAAGGCAGTTGCATTCGAATTCCTGGTTCATCCATGATCTTAGGAGAAGATCCCTGGCTTAAGGAGGCAAATCCTCAACTTACCCTAAAGATACCTCAAGAGGTTAGGCCTCTCTAAACCTATATAAACAGGCTCTATCATGGTGGAAAGAAAGAAGAATTAGAAGCATGAAACCTATGATCTCATAGGAAACACGCAATGAACTGGAGGAGAGTAATCAGTTAAGTTGTTGTCATCTAGATCATGGATCTTTTGAGCAAGGGTTAGACAAAGGGGACTTGACAAATCTGTCGCATTCGCATCTACAGTTGTAAGTTACTTCTATCATTGTCCTCATTAATATGACACGCTTGGCCTATTTCTTTCTAAATTGTGTTCAATCTCACATGAATTTGTCTCTTTAGTAGATAGACCTATTTCGGACTAATCTTGATAGAGTATGAATTAGTCGTACTTTGTTTGTCTACAGGGCTTATCGAGGAGCGAAAGATTGGAGCTCAACTCGGAGCGTACAGGGACAAACATCGGTAAAAGGTATTTTTTTTCTCCTTCCTCCTCGCACACTAGTCCACCTAGATCTAAAAGGAATTCAGTGACCATGATAAGCACTTTCTGTCTTAGAGTTAAGAGTCTAGCTCTTTGAGGAGATCTACCTATCCGCAGGGAGATTTTCCTTCAACAGAACTAGCGACTCCACTGGGGATCGAATCAGAACTTTCTTAGTTTTGTCTTTCCTCATAGACCTTGTCTTACCTTTTGTTTTCTTAGGCCTTGTTCACCCCTTTATATTTGATTTCACTTGTTGATTGACTCTTCACCCCATCACACCCATCTTGATTGTCAAAATTCCAATGAAATTTTGGGTTTTTGGACTTTTTTGTGAGTTTTTTTAGCCTAGCGCCCCCCTTCCCATGTTAGTAGAGAACCAGCACTCCCTGGAAGTGTTAGATAGAGATTTATAATGCTCTGGTGGCCCTTATACCAGAGCGCCAACCCTTTTTTGCCCAAAATCTCTTCAAAAATTGTATTTTTTGGAGGTCCAAACCCTATTTTTTCACTTGCTAAGATGATTTGTGACTCAATGATTCTTCTTTTGACCTTTGAAATGATTCCTCTTGAGAATTAAACACCTTGTTGTTCATATTTTATGCCCTTCTTCATTCTTTTTGAGTTTTTGTTGTTGAGAGCTTGAAATCGATCCGCTGCTTTTTTCCTCTCCTATCCGACTGAGCGGGAACTCCAATGAAGGACATCTAAAGTCTGTAACTCTTCTCATTTTTTTCTTTGAGGTCATCTAATCCAATATATTTCTCCTTCATTTTACGTTTTTGGTTTTCTTTCTCTTGTTTGATCACAAAAAAAAGGTATGTTGTTTGTGTGAAATCTGCTTTTTCTTGTCTGAATCTCCTTGATCAGAAAGGGTAGTTGGCAGGACAAGTTTTTTCATTGCATTGATCATCATTCGCATGAAAATGAAAAAAGTACATCTTAATGATTAGTTTTCATTTCTGAAATGTTGTAGCATCATATTGGATTTGATTAAGAACAACATTGATTGAGGGCATTCCTTATCAAGTGTTTGATAGTGAAAACGACTCTTCCTCTTTCCCTTAAATAGGTATTCATTGAAAAGAAATGATTGCTTATCATATTTCATGCATATTTTTGGGAATTGAGTCATCATTCCATCAGT
>SNQJ01S0022496.1:67074-78253 GCA_010110895.2 Picea sitchensis
GTTCTTTCTCGTGCTCGTAAATACATGAGAATGCATCCGGGTAGACTTTTATCTCTTTTTCGGACCTGTATGGATACACAAAAAAGGAACCCCCTGGAGTCTCCTTTAAGCTCTTTTCAGACTCTCTAAACATGAAAAGATTGTTGAGTGATGTTGCTTCCTTTCCAACTCGTTAAACGGTTTGAAAGGGCATCTTTCGAGTGATAATTTATCTCTTTTTCAGCCTTGCGAGACTAACATTACGAAAAAGGACAACACTAGAGTCATCTTTAAGTTCTTTTCAGACTCTCTAAACATGAAAATATTACCGAGTGACCTTGTTCTCTTCATGCTCGTTAAAGTATTTAAAGAAAACGTCTGTTGAGTGATAGTTTATCTCTTTTTCGGTCTTGTCAGACTACTTTACGAAAAAGGAACTAAGAGAGTTCTCTTTTAAGTGTTTTTCCAGACTCTATAATCATGAAAAACCTTTGAGTTTTCTGTCTTTGGACTCGCTAAATAAAACATCGACAGACCCATATGGGATCGAACTCTTACTTCTTCTAGTTCATTAAAAAAAGGAAGAGGAACTTACCGACAGTGAGTTTTATCGAGCATGTGTTATCCTCCTCGAGCTCATTAAATTAAAAAGAGGTAATCGTCTATCTAGATGGGGGAAAAAATTGAAAGAAGAAAGCCAAGCAGTTTTTGAGAACATTACCAAATAACTCTTAGAGTCGCCCTTGAACACAGCACTTTGTCTTTTGCACTCATTATAATCCGTTGAACCACTACATTGAGCCAATCCTTTGAGTTTCTTTCACTCCTCTGGGTCACCTGACATGAGTCATAGCATCGACTGCATCATCAAGTTTTTGTCCATGTCATGTTTCTGCTGTTGTGCCTCAGTGTTCAAGGGAAGTATTTGCCTCGAGAGTCAGCCATCACAAATATCTTGTCTCAATACCCATGTCAGTCCACGTTCATTTGATCTACCNCATGTCATTTATGGGGGATACATCAAGGTCCTCCTTCGACGAGCCTATTCCTATCGATTTCAACACATTATCCAGGAATTAGACTTAGAAACCAGTTAGTACTTTGGGACCTGCATGCCTCAATGGAAGGCCTCCTCACATTCGACAGTGGGTTTACATCATTGACCTCTAATCGAATGATTCCATGGATGTTCGACTTCATCTCATCCATTCACATTCGCTGGAATGTACTAGAGTACCTTGGGAATCATTGACATTAATGGTGATCTCCCTCGTGCTTGTTAACGGTTTACATCATTGACCGGTAATCAAGTGGTTTCTGCCATGTTCAAAATCAAAACATCTATTCACATGGTTAGATTCATACTACATTGGGATCTGTAAGAAGACCCTGGGTTGAGTGATAACTTTGATATGTACTTTGCCCAGGTTGCAATGGAGTTTTTCTTGAACAATGACACATATATTGTCACATAGATCCACTTTGTATTGGTCATGGCTATGTCTTGTCATCTCGTAGATCCACTGTGTATTCTTCATGGCTACGATCAATTCATGTCATAAGAGTATAGATCCACAGTGTATTTTCAGTGTCTATACCTTTTTATCAATACAATTATGGATTCGCATTGTATTTTATGGCGGCCATATCTCGCAAGTCTTGATCACCCAAGCATAGGTATGCCTGCCTTGGGTTTGAAACATGTCATAATATTTGTTGGATGTTTGTGTGCAGCTTCTATCAGGTTATCCGCATCTATACCCTTGCTTGAAAATCTACAAAGCATTTCAGTTATCAGTTCTCATCTTCTAACTTCATGCTTTGGGGGGAAATCTATTACACATCAACATCACTCGCTTTGATAAGTGTCGCAAGTGTCGTCATTACAAGTGTCGTAAGTGTCGCATTTTGCTTACAAGTGTCGCAAGTGTCAAGGGAAGCATACTGCCATGATGATGACACTAAGGAGACACTTAAAATTCCTCAAACACTTGATTTGGAGGAAGAGGGATGGTTAACTAAAGTCAAGTATCTCTTGCCACATGAAAGAAGCTTTCAATCTAAGGTTTTAGAAGAGAGCGCTCCCCTATATCACCCTTGGGAGCACTGGCGCTCCCCTATAAGGTGCTAGGGAGCGTTATAACACCAAAAAACCCTTCAGAGGGAGTGCTATAAATTTTTAGAGCGTCGGCGCCCCCCTAAATCCTACTAGGGAGCACTATAGCACTCTGATGGCCTTTTTGAGGGAGCGCTGACTATTCTAGGAAGAAATTGATCTGTTGAGGAGAATAAGGCCAAGATCTTTCAATCTTGGAAGGCAGTTGCATTCGAATTCCTGGTTCAGCCATGATCTATTGGCTTAAGGAGGGAAATCCTCAACTTACCCTAAATATACCTCAAGAGGTTAGGCCTCTCTAAACCTATATAAACAGGCTCTATCATGGTGGAAATAAGGAAGAATTAGAAGAATGAAACCTATGATCTCATAGGAAACACACAGTGAAATGGAGGAGAGTAATCAATGAAGTTGTTGTCATCCGGATCATGGATCTTTTGAGCAAGGGTTAGACAAAGGGGACTTGACAAAGCTGTTGCATTCGCATCTACGGTTGTAAGTTACTTCTGTCATTGTCGTCATTAATATGACACACTTGGCTTGTTTCTTTCTAATTCATGTTCAATCTCACATGAATTTTTCTCTTTAGTAGATAGACCTATTTCGGACTAATCTTGATAGAGTAGGAAGTAGTCGTACTTTTTTTGTCTACAGGGCTTATCAAGGAGCGAAAGATTGGAGCTCAACTCGGAGCGTACAGGGACAAACACCGTTAAAAGGTATTTCTTTTCTCCTTCCTCCTCACATGCTAGTCCACCTAGATCTAAAAGGAAGTCAGTGACCATGATAAGCACTTTCTGTCTTAGAGTTAAGAGTCTAGCTCTTTGAGGAGATCTACCTGTTTGCAGGGAGTTTTTCCTTCAACACTTATCAGTTTGCACTGAAGGCAGAGGAGAACCTGACCAGAAAATAGAGCCAGGGAGGCAGAGGTAAAATCTCATTCCCAAGAAAAAGCAAGGGATTTACCCATGTCAGAACACATCAGTCTAAGGACAAGGTGGAGAAACCACACAATCACTCGGAATGAGGAGAAAGTTCCTGAGAAAGATAGGGTGGTGGAAGAAAATATTCTAGAGGAAGAGGTAGAGGAGGAATAAGATGTTATGCTTGTGGAAAGACAGGACACATGTCTTGGGAATTCCCCAAGAAGAATAAAGAAGGAGGAGGAGAAGCTCACATTTCAGAAGTGCAACAAAGAGATGTTGAAGAAGAAGGAGCAAAGGATGGAGCATCCCTGATGTTGAGAAAATTTCTCTTAAGGCCAGAGGTAGAAATTGAAAAGCTAGTGCAGAGAAACGGTCTCTTCAGGACAGCTTGCAAGACTAAGGACAAAGTATGCAAGGTGATCATTGATAGTGGGAGCACTAACAACCTAGTATCCACAGAGATGATGGAGAAATTGGAGTTGAAGACAACTGCACATCCAAATCCATACAAGGTCTCATGGTTTCAAAAAGGACACCAGGTAATGATTACTAAACAATGCATGGTTGAGATTAAAATAGGAGGTTATAAAGATGAAATCCTATGTGATGTAATTCCCATGGATGTATGCCATATTCTGTTAGGAAGACCGTGGAAGTTTGACAGAAATGTCATTCATGATGGGAGGAAAAATACATATACATTGGAGAAGAATAGTAGAACACATATGTTGTTGCCAATAGAGGAGAAGAGAGTGAAAGAGGAAGCCAGCACCAACATACTTCTCATGAGTGGGAAGGAACTCATGAAAGAGGTCAAGGAAGAGTAGGAGATGCAGTTTGTTGTGGTAAGGAAACCTAGAGTTATCCTTACAAGTAAATCAATGGATGATTTTCTTGAGGAAGTTCAGGAACTGTTGGATAATTTTGCTGATATAGTGGTGGATAAGCTGCCAAAATCATTGCCACCCATCAGGAGTATCAATCATCATATCGACTTCATACCAGGAGAAATTCTACCGAACAAAGAAGCATATAGATTGACACCTCAAGAGAATGAGGAGGTGAAGAGCCAAGTCCAAGAGTTTCTAGACAAGGGTTTGGTCAGAGAGAGTTTGATCCCATGCGCAGTACCAACTGTGTTGAGTCCAAAGAAAGATGGAGGATGTATAATGTGCATAGACTCGAGAGCCATCAACAACATCACCATCATGTATAGATTTCCTTTACCAAGAATGGATGATTTAATGGATTGCTTAAGTGGAGCAAATTTCTTTTCTAAGATAGATCTGAAAAGTGGATATCACCAAATCATGTAGAGAGAAGGTGATGAATGGAAAATAGCCTTTAAGACAAATGAAGGTCTGTGTGAGTGGCTGGTTATGCCATTTGTCTTAACAAATGTCCCAAGCACTTTTATGAGGTTGGTGAACAAAATTCTAAAAGATTTGATTGGAAAATTTGTAGTTGTATATCTAGACGATATATTGACCTTTAGCGGGACTAAAGAGGAGCATTTGAGGCACCTAACATTAGTAATGAGGAGGTTGCACCAGGAGAATTTGCCAATAAATCTGAAGAAGTCCTCTTTTATGAAGACAGAGCGCATTTACTTGGGTTTTGTGATCTCTTCAAATAAACTGAAGATGGATCCAGAGAAGGTGAAAGCGATCCGAGAATGGCCATCACCAAGAAGCATGTTTGAGGTAAGGATCTTCCATGGATTAGAAAGATTCTATAGGAAGTTCATCAGAGACTTTAGTGGAATTTGTGCGCCAATGATGGATACAGTGAAGAAGAAGCACAAGTCATTTAAGTGGACAGAGGAGGTTGAAAGGAGCTTCAATACACTGAAGGAGAAGATAACAAAATGACTGATTCTGGTCTTGCCGAATTTTGAAAAGACATTTCAGGTAAGATGTGATGCAAGTGAAGTTGCAATAGGAGTAGTTTTGAGTCAGGATAACAGACCTATTGCCTATTTTAGTGAGAAGATGAATGAGACCAAGAGGAAATACTCCACATATGAAAAGGAGTTTTATGCCATAATTCAAGCCTTGAAGAAGTGGAGACATTATCTTGTCCCACAAGAATTTGTTTTGTACAGCGATAACCAAGCCTTACAATTCATAACTAGGCAGGAAAAATTTAATCAAAGGCATGTGAAATGGGTTGAGTTTATGCAGAATTTTACTTTTGTCATAAAACATATTGCTGGAAATGCTAACAAGGTTGTTGATGCATTAAGCAAGAGATGTTTGATTCTGCAGGAATTCCAGGTGAAGACCTTGGGATTTGAAAACCTTAAGGATATGTATTGTGATGATACAGACTTCAAGGATGCATATGAAGCATGTACAAACCATGTCCTAAGAGATAGAAGTCAATGGACAAAGTAATGATTCAGGAAAGCCTATTGTTCAGAGGAAATCAATTGTGCATACCAAGATGCTCAATGAGGGATAATCTTCTAAAGGAGAAGCACAGTGGAGGATTGGTTGGACATTTTGACCATGATAAAACGTTTGCACAGTTGAACAGTTCATACTATTGGCTAGGTATGAGAACAGAGGTGATAAAATTTGTGAACAGATGTAGAATTTGCCAACATGTAAAGGGGAAAAGACAGAACATTGGATTGTACCAACCATTGCCAATACCAGAGAGACCTTGGGATGCAATAAGCATGGATTTTGTGTTGGGATTCCCAAGAACACAAAGGGGATTTGATTCCATATTTGTGGTAATGGATAGTTTTTCAAAGACGGCACATTTCATCCCATGCCAGAAGACTAGTGATGCAATGCATTTTGCAAATCTGTTTTTCAAAGAAGTTGTGAGACTTCACGGCCTACCTAGGAGCATTGTCTCGGACAGAGACACAAAATTTGTTGGTCACTTTTGGAGGACATTGTGGAAGAATATGGGGACATATTTGTACTTCATCTCATCTTATCACCCTTAAACAGATGGACAGACTGAAGTGGTAAACATAAGTTTGGGAAATTTAATGAGGAGTTTAGTCACAGAGCATCATAATTAGTGGGATCAAATTCTGCCACAAGCAAAATTTGCCTACAATGACTCACCAAACAGAAGTACTGGAAGGATCCCATTCCATATACTATATGGAATGCAACCCAGGGGAGTGTCTGAGTTGAGATACTTGGAACGGGGTGAGATCAGAAGTGTTGGAGCATAAGATTTTACTGGTGAAATGAAGAAATTCCATAGCCAGATCAGAGAACAATTGCAGAGTTCTAACCAGAAATACAAGCACGGAGCTGATCAACATCGCATGGAACTTCAATTTAAAGTAGGAGATCAGGTTTTGGCACATCTCAGGAAGGAAAGGTTCCCTAGGGGAACATATAACAAGTTGAAGATGAAGAAGATAGGACCCTGTAAGATCTTAAGGAAGTTTGATGCAAACGCCTATGAGATTGAGCTGCTAGATGGTGTGGGAATTTCACCCATACTCAATGTTTCAGACTTGTATCCTTACAGGAAAGATGACACGGAAGGATCAGAATATCAAGAAAACATTCAGTGAGAGAAACAGATGCATGTGGTAGAAAATCCACGGATGGAGAAAATTGTGGATCATAGGATTGGCAAGAAGACCAAAAGAAAAACCTATTTTGAATATCTAGTCAAATGGAAGGGACACCCAATCGAAGATGCCAGTTGGGAAAATGAAGCTTCCATCTAGAAGCTAGTAAAATCAATGCAAGAGCTCATGGACAAGAGTCCATGAGTTTTTTTCAAGGGGAGTATGATGCAGGAGCATCGTTGGCAAGCACGCAGAGGCAGGACCACTCAACACATGGGAGTTCTTCCAGATCTTCAACGTTGGAAATTGCAGATGATTTTGAAATACGCTTTAACTCAGCATCAGAATTTACCTTTGGAGGCATGCTTGAACTAGTGCCTAAATTTACCCTTTGAGGGACGTTTTGAAAATCACAAGCGGAGAAGGAGTTTCCATTATGGATCTGGATTGAGACTGGTCTAAGATAGCCAGTAGATTAAGTTTTTAGAGTACATAAGTAGGCAGGGGAAACCTTAAAAATCCCTCTGAGTTAAATAGAGTTTTGGTACGCCCATATAGGGTTAGCTGCAATACAAGGGGAGAGTAGTTGTAAGAGAACTGCGAGTTAGCAGGAGATCCTAGTTTTCATTGATTGTAAATTGAATGCATTTTGTAGCCATTTTGGAACTTGTGAATATAACAAAAGGAAAATTGATCCAAATACATGGTGTGTGAATAGTGTTTGCAATTTCCTGTCATTATGTTTTTATGAGAAAGTGAATGAATCAAGATAGGAGAGAATGGAACTGTGAATGTTAGTTTTTTTTTTCAGTTTCAATTGTTTCTCTTCATTTGAAGCTCTGCAAGGTGTGCATCGAGCCTGAGGGGAACGCAAGGAGATCGGGAGGAATTTATTTGTGAGAAACCCCTTGGATCTGAGTTGTCGAGATCCCTTAGATGCAAAGAGTGCGCGGGAAATCTAATTTTTCACCAGACAAAGCTCAGGAGGAATAACACTTTGAGAAAGTGTTATCAAGATCTAGGAACCCATCTCCCAGGAGAAGTGAAGGTCAAAACCTTCGGGGACTTAGAAAATTTTCTAAGTTTGAGAAACTAAAAGTTCAGGAAGAGGAGCGTTATCAACCGTTGGATTACAGTGGAGAATCAACGGTCGTCTGATTTGAGACAAGCACGCAAATGTTAACGTTGTCTATGCTCAGGAGGGGAAACCCATGAAGACTTGAAGGAGTGGTGGAGAACCACAGGGAGGATACACTGAAACCCCGCAAGCCATTGGATCAAGTGGAGTTGTGAGGAGGTTATCAGCGAGGGCCTTTCAATGCCCAACCCTTAGAAGGGATAGTAGTCACCAATCCCCAATAGATCTAGACCGTTGGTTCATTTCATGATATCATCTATCGTGAGTTGGGAGGACAGAGGTCCTTGACTCCCAAGACCCTGAATCACAAAATAGTGATTTGCCAAGGCAATATCAGAGCCGTCGAATCTTCGAAGGCTTAAGGCTGTTGATCTACAGCAAGGGAGTGTTTCAACATTTCAGTGACCAGGAGGAGGAATGAACAGACTCGTGAAGGGAGAAGTCACGAAACGCGAAATGTCGAAGTGATCACAACCATTGGCCAAGGGGAGATCTGGGTAGTAGATCACGCGTCATCGCGATTTCAATGTTCGTGACTTGGAGGAGTCGAACGTGCCTTCATGGTAAATCTTGTGGTCACGTGAGTTGGGGAAAGGGGGGGGGAATAACCTCAATTAGACCTCATCGGGGTTTCGGGACTTGGAGAAACCAAGGACTTGTTGTATTGGAAACCCCAGAGTTGTGAAACGCGACGTGTCTTCTAGGCTAAGCCTGTGGTCATGTCTACGGTCACGTGGAGTGGAGGCTCGTGCCTAGTATTGGTTTGCATGGGAAAAACACAGACAAGGGCATGTGGACTTGGATATAGAGGTTCCAGTTTGGAACCAGGAGAGTCGTTTCGACTCCAGAATCAGAGATCCTGATCGGGAGGTCACACAACCCTGAAGGAGGGATAGGGGGTCTGCATCAAGGTGCTCCAAATTTTTTAGTATACAAGTTAAATTACCAAGGGTTGGGCTACTAGGAGATTAAAACTTTTTGATTTTTGAAGGGAGGAATCCTAGAGTTTCATTTTTCATAGCCACAAAACCTTTGGGTTTCAAGAATTTTGTGCCTTCCATTGGCATGGATGGGATGGGACATGCAAGAGAACATTAGGGGCACTGAAAGTATTGGTATTGATGCAAGTATGAATTCATATTTTATAGTGAATGGAGTTAGTATTCTCGGTTCTCGATTTGTAAATAATAAAGGCCTCCATTATGGTACTCATTCTCCAAAATTCTTATCTACCTAGAGGTTTCATGGAGGGTTTCAACAAATGATTTGGTCAATCACTCGAACGAATACATTCATGTGTAGGTGAATGAGGTGTGTGATGGTGGATTCATAGGGGGTAACCTATATGTGGACTGCTTAGTGGGTTGCATAATTGAATATCAACAAGGGTTGACTCATGAGGATGAACCCAATATAAGAAAAGGGAGGAGGGTGCTTCAAAAAAAGGAAGGTGGTGTCAAAATTGTGGTGGGGGGAGATATTAGAATTGATTAGATTCTAACCTACACTGGGAAAATCATATTTGTTGAATTCTAAAGGAGTTAGATGGTGAAGGAGACATTAAATGACTAGATATAGATTTGTTGGGTTTTGGTTATTACCTATGGGCCTTCCTTTCATGTATTATCTCATGGATATATTAATTTTATCTTGCATTCAAAAGTTAATGCAACAATGATTCTAGGAGGAAATTAATTCTAGGGAACTAGTTATCTGACCCTTGAACCCTAAAATATATGCTCTGATCCATGGTCCAGGCTCACTACTCTCATACCCATATGGGTAAAACTATCAAGCTTTCCCAATGGAATTTTGAATCGATGATTATGTTAAAGCATTAGGGAATTGACTTGGAGGAGTGATTTTGTTGGATCGTTCCTATAAGAAAGATAGTCGATGATATGTAGCTAGGGTTTTGGTTGAAATATTTTAAGGAAGGTATTTTCAAAATCTTAGAGAATGTGCTTGGTGATTGGGTCCATTCTCAACTTTTGGATTATTCTAGTGTTCCCTTTATATGTATTCATTATCATGAATATGGTTGCACTGTGCATGATTGTGATAGACCCTTCAAAAAGTATATATGGAAGGAAAAATAGGTTTCGGGTCTAGGTGATGGGGAACCTAAACAAGTTGTACAAAATGAATTTGAAGTATGTATTGAAATTTTTTTCTCGAAGGACGTGGTTGTTAGTCAATGTGTCACACTTTAAGATCTATCGAATTTAGGAAATACGCCTATTGGTAAGGAGGATAATGGATCAATGGTGACAATAACAAAAAATCCCGTTAAAACCATTGAAGGCACACAACATGTTGGGGAATATAGTTATTAAGGTCAAGGAATCAATTCTTATACCTGTGGAGGATTTGGACTAAATCACATAGACCTCACCCCCAACTTGTGGTATTCATGGTAAATTCTCCTCACAATGTGGTATTACTTTCACAAATGAAAATATTCCTCCTTAGGTTCAATGACCAACTCCAATAGAGGTATCTAAAACCATTCATACTGCTAAAAGGAATATGGGTATTGGGTTTTTAGTTGCAGGACTTGGGGGAATCCTGATAAAACAAATACATATCTTGTTCCTACTAATTTCTTAGACTCAATAGGGGTTCATCTACTAATTTGGAAATCGATCATTTGGGTGTGGGAGAGCTTTTAGTGTCTAGTGATGATAGGGGAAGGGGTCGTTATCACTCGCACCCAAAAAATATATTTATGAATCAAATGAGAATGTTGTTAGGGGATTTGGGATTGATTACATAAAGGAATCAAGCCATAATAATGTATAGAGTAAGTCTTATCTCTTCCATACACAGATGAAGGTAATAAATAAATAAAATAGGGCCATCAATGATCTGTCACGGGGAGTACTTAGAAAAAACCAAACCCTTAAATGTGGGTTTTGATTAATATTCTCTCATCTAGAATTATGGGTTTGAGCAGACAACCCAAAAAACTTTCCTTATCTAGACTCATCAAAGTAGAGAAGCTAGATTTACTGCTACAGGAGACTATGGAGAAAGGGTTAGCCATTGTGGATAGATTGAAGAAAGGTTTTAGCCTTGAGGGTTCACTCAATTTTTCTAGAGACATACGTGAGTTTATTTGTTTGTTGTTATTCACATGTTCGACTCTCTTGATTCGCTCGGGGAAAGGCCCCATAATCAGGGCTGGCAGTTGTTGGTCACTATAATTGCTTAATTGATTTAAACAATCGAGTGATACATAAATTATCAACCTAGGGAAGTCTTTATTTCAAAGATAGCCACGCATTGTATATGCTCAATTCCAAAAGCAACTTAATGTTGTAGTAAAGAAACTTATACTAATTATACTTGCTTGAATGAACTGAAGCTCTGAATTAAATCACAGGAAAGTGATTCCCCTATTGCAATTCTTTAAAAATCCTGTATTACATTAAAATAACACTGCAATGGGAAAGAATAACTATTCTGCA
>SNQJ01S0022497.1:23146-33424 GCA_010110895.2 Picea sitchensis
CCTATTAAGCAATAGATTTTGATTACAAAATATATGTTATGCTTTGTGATTTTTTTTATAATTTTTATAATAAAATGTTTGTGTTTTTTCAGTTTTAGTATGTATTAAAATAATAGGGATTAAAATAATAGAAAAGGGAAAAACAATAATTCTTGTTCTCATAACAAATAATTAATAATATTTGTCTTTGTGTGTGAAAAATTCACTTTTAATACTTTTAATTATTAAATTTTCTAGAAATTTAAATCATTTGTATTGGAAATTTGCATTTAACATATTTGTTTTAATGTGGAAGTATGATGTTCTCATGTATCATCTTACATTACAAACAAATATTATTTTGAAAACATCCATGTCCATATTTATTTGGGAACACACAATTATTTATATCATATTCAAATATTGAACATACATGGGAATTGATATTGTGTCCAACACTTTACTTTAATGACATTTTTTGACATAATATGTTTTTTATGTTGTAATATTAGCTATTTTCCCCTTTCTTTTCGACATTTTCAATGTGTTCATGCAACCCATTATGGATCATCAAACTAGTTATCATGGCTTTTAATTCTTTTTTTTTTTNTTTTTCCCTTTTCTATTATTTTAATCCCTATTATTTTAATACATACTAAAACTGAAAAAACACAAACATTTTATTATAAAAATTATAAAAAAAATCACAAAGCATAACATATATTTTGTAATCAAAATCTATTGCTTAATAGGATTTGTTTTATTGAAGTCTTTTTGATGTGATAGTAATTTTATCAAAAAATGGTATTTTTCCAATTTAAAAATAAAATAAATAATAATAAAGATAGGTGGAATATGTTTGAGTGGACTTTAATGCTCCATTATGTGATAGGCTATTTACTCTTTTTCTTTTTCCTTATTCTTGTGTGAATTCAATATAGTTAATTTGATATTTCTTGTGCTTCTTCTATTGTTTACTAGTTTTAGTGATGATTGTCTAGCTAAAGGGAAATCCCAACTCCAACAATTGTTGACATCTAATGCAGGAGCATCGTTGGCAAGCACACAGAGGCAGGACCACTCAACATGTGAGAGTTCTTCCAGAACTTCAACGTGGGCAGTTAAAACCAATTTTGGAATCCTCCTCCACTCAGTGCCATAATTCACCTTTGGAGGCACGCTTGAACCGGTGCCGAATTTTACCCTTTGAGGCAAGTTTTGAAATTGTAAATAGAGTAAGAGTTTCCACTTCAGCTCTGGAATGCGACTGAACTAAGATAGCGTAGGATGAATATTAGAGTAGGCAAGTACCCAGGAGAAACCCTAGAAACATTTTTGAGTTATGTAGAAGTTTCTACACCCAGTTAGAGAGAGATGCAATACAAAGAGAAATTAGTTGTAAGAGAGAACTACGAGTTAGCAGGAGATCTCAGTGTTTTGGGTTACTGTAATTTTGAATGTATTCTGTAGCCATTGAGCACTTGTGAATATAATAGAATGTAAAATTGATCCAAATGTATGGTGTGTGGATTGTGTGCATTTTCCTATCATTTCTGTTTACATGAACAAGTGGATGGAACTGTGAGTTTTTCCAGCTTCAATTGTTTCTCTTCATTGGAAGCTCTGCAAGGTGTGCATCGAGCCAGAGAGGAACGTAAGGAGATCAGGAGGAATTTCTCTCCAAGAAATACCATGGATCTGAGTTATCGAAATCCCTCAAATGCAAGGAGTGCGCAGGAAATCGAAGCCTGAACCAGAAAAATCTCAAGAGGGATAATGCTTCGAATAGTTTTATCGAGATCCAGGAACTCATTCTCTAGAAGGAACAAAGACCGAGTCTTTGAAGACTTAGAAAATCTTCTAAGTGTAAAGTCAGTAAAAGCTCAAGAGGAAGAACGTCGTTGAGTGTTGGATCGCAGCAGAAGATCCCGCAGACCATCCGATTTGAGGGAGAAGCGCAGGCTTTAATGCTACATAGATCTGGGAGGGGAGATACCAAAGATATGAATGGATGGTGGAGAGTCCTTGAGGAGAAATGTCGAAACCCCGCTAGCCATTGGATAAGGTGGAGCTACGAGGAGGTTAGTGGCGAGGGCCTTTTTACGTCCAAATCTCAGGAGGAATAGTGACCATCTATCTCAAATAGAGCTAGATCATTGGTCAATTTCACGATTTCGGGTACCACTAGTTGGAAGGACAGAGATCCTTGTCTCTCAAAACCCTGAATCATGAAATCATGAAATCGTGATTCGACGTGGACCGTCGATCACAGGAAGCTCTAGACCGTTGGTCCATTTCGCGATTTCGGGTATGACGAGTTGGAAGGAAAGAGGTCCTTGTCTCCCAAAACCCCGAATCACAAAATAGAGAAATAGTGAGGTCGGACGTGGACCGTAGATGCCAGGGATTATTGTGAGCCATTGATCGAAATCCAAGGCATTTCGACATTTCGACATTTTGACATTTCAACAACCAAGGATTCCAAGGAGTAGAGATATCCCTTGCACACAGATTTCGTGAAACGAAAAAACCTGAAAGAATAGGCACTGGGACATTTCGACATTTCGGCAACCGGGGATTCCAAAGAGAAGAGATATCCTTGTACCCTGATTTCACTAAACCCAAAAACCCAAGGGAATAGGTGCTAGGACATTTCAGCATTTTGGCAATCGGGGATTCCAAGGAGCAGAGATATCCCTTGCATTATGATTTTGAGAAACGCGAAAACTTGAAGTAATAGGTGCTGGGACATTTCATCATTTCGACAACTGGGGGTTCAAAGGACGAAGGGATGGGATGTTTGTCTTGTGAAGTCTTGGCCCACGATATTTCAACATTTCGGCAACTGAGGGTTCGAAGGATGAAGAGATGGGACACTTGACTTGTGAAGTCTCGGTCCATGATATTTCGACATTTCGGTAACCACAGATTCGAATGACAAAGGGACGGGACGCTTGACTTGTGCAGTTTCGGTGCACAATAAGCGCCCTTTTTGGCTTAGCGCAAGGTCATGGCTCTTGGTTGTGTGCTATTGGAGCTCACGCTTGGCACTTGGAAAAGCCAACTGAGCATTTGTGTGGGACCCGTGTGTTCGTTCGAAGGATTCTTATTTGGAACCAGAAAAGCCATTTCAGCTTCGGAATCAGAAGATCCTGACCGGGAGGTCGTGCAACCCTTAAGAGGGATAGGGGGTCTGCATCAGGTGGTATCAGAGCCTAAGTTTTTTGTCTATAGAGTTCAGGAGAAGGAGGAAAATAATGAGACAAATAACTCAGAGCTGTACTCTATGTGTGATAGATAGTCGACATAATGCCGCCAAGAATATGAGAGTCACCTTTAGCCAACCGTGTTGTAGAGAGGGAGATGCAAGAGCTTCCCGCTCGATTGGAAACAATGGAAGTAACACAAAGAAGAGAACCTAATGTTGGGGATGTCAGTGATGCAGAAAGTGAAGAGGTTGAGGTTGAAGAAGCTGCATGAGAGGATGCTGCAGAAGAACATTTGTTGAGAGTGATTGCCAGATTGGGAGGCAGAGCTAAGATAGAGGTCCCCATGTATGAGGGAAATCTATATGTTGAAGAACTATTGGACTGGATAAGGTCCATGGACAAACACTTCGACTATGAAGATGTCGATGAGGAGAAGAAGGTGAAGCAGGCGATCACCAGGCTAAAAGGGCATGCAATACTGTAGTGGGACGAACTGCAGGCTAAGAGGAGAAGTAAAGGCAAACAAGGGATAAAATGTTCAGACAAAATGGTAGCCAAACTAAAGGTTAATTTCATACCCAAAGACTACCAGATCAATTTGTTCAGGAAGCTACAAAACCTGAGACAGAAAGGGATGACAGTCAAGGAGTACACCGAGGAGTTCTACCGGCTGAACATCAGAACTGGACAAAGGGAAAGAGACGAAGAAAGAGTCGCCAGATATATAAATGGCTTGAGATATGAAATCCAGGATGAACTTAGCATGATGTTAGTGAGGACTGTGGAAGATGCTTATCAGTTTGTGCTGAAGGCAGAGGAGAAGCTGGTCGGAAAACATAACCAACGAGGAAGAGGTAAAGGCTCGATCCCAAGAAAAGGAAAGGGAATTAACCATGACAGAGCACATAAGGCTAAGGATGAGGCTGAGAAATCGCACAATCACTCAGAACGAGTTGGAAGTTCACGAGGGAGACAGAATGATGGAAGAAACTCTTCTAGAGGAAGAGGCAGAGGAGGGGTAAGATGTTATGCCTGTGGAAAGATGTGATACATGTCTTGGGAATGTCCAGAGAAGAAGAAGGAAGGAGGAGTGTGACACCCCCAAAAATAAAATATTTTTGAAATTTAAAATTGCTCGAAATTTATTCCATTTTTAGTAAATTCAAATTTGGAATTTTTTTGCCATTTATGGCAATTCCGAATTTTGAATTTGGTAATTGTAATTAATTATTTTGACTATTGGGCAGAGACCTGATTTGACCCATCTAACTATTTGGCTATGACACTTGTATGGAAACATAATATTTATATTGATTACAAGAGGACAAATGGAACAACCATGTTAAATTTAGCTAACCATGACTCCATGAGTGGGGAACATGTTGGAACTACCTATGGGTTGATTATTGCAAGTGGAAAATCAGTGATTTGGCCATTGGCAGCCCCTGGAAATCAGGGATTTAGAAAGCTGCGAAAATTCCCAAGGGAGCGAAAAGACATGGGCAAATGATAAATAGCATACGAGAGGAGGCAAGATGTTGCCAAGTATGCTGGGAAAGAAGACTTTTGATTTACTTGTTGTTATGAACACTACTTGAGTGTGCGGCAAGGAAAAAACTGCTGGAGCTGTAGGACATATATGAAGAGAAGATTTTCCAAGTTCTCCCTCATGGATTCATGGTCAGGCTAGGGGGTGAATCGGGTAAGTAGTTTGGCTGCCCTGTTCTACGATTGGGAGGAACGTGGTTGTTCCCTTTGTCTTTCAGTGTATTATTTCAAATATGTTATTTTTGTCCCTTCTCTGACTGAATTTTAAATGGTTACATACTTGATAGAATGTATTTGTTAGAAATAATATTAAGGACGAAAGATCGAATGCATCCCATTGCAAACTTGGGAATTTCTACAATGTCTCTCTACTAGTTCGAAATGGATTATCTTTGCCACATCTCATTACTATTATGAATACTAGCTCCCGAAAGTATACTAGTTGGAAGGATATGACTATTCAATTCTTTAAGAAGATTTGTGTTGTGGTTTGGATTACTACTATAGTAAGATAAAGCATCGTAGTTAAAAACCCCACAAGTAAATTGTGATGTAGATTTCAGTTTACCGACATGTTGAATGCAAATGGAAAACTACACAGTGTAAAGATTGTAAGTATGTAATCATTTCACTGCCTGTGCAAATGGTGAATCGGGGGCCGTCTTGACCTTTCAAGACTCGAGAACTAAACCACCGATTACATTTTTTGTTTTACATAATTTAAACGGTGGCCTCCTTAACCTTTGCAGGCCACAAAACACCATCACCGCCTTGATTAAAATCTCTTAGAAGATTGAAGGGGCGTTTTTCTGCATTTAAATACCAGGTTCGAAATTGTAATAGGGATGAGCTTGACAACAATTTTTGAATTGAATTTGTGACTCTGTGTTTTATTTTACTGACTTTGTAAACTCTGTTTATGTTTTTCATTTTTTCGGCATTTCGGAGTTTATTGGTTCAAGTTCCGTGGAGTTCTTTTGTTCTTGCAAATGCCGAAACCCAAAGTGGCCCCACAACTAATCGAATTTCGTGATTCGAAAATTACCATTGTATGTTCTGCATGCATCAAGCATTACCAAACACCGAAACTCAATATTGGTTGGGCCCCATATCTTTTTCATGATTTCGCGATTTGACAATTGATGTTGTGTAGTGTTTTGCATCGAGAGTTAGTAAACCCTGAAACCCAAAATTGTTGGGCCCACACCCTAATCGCATTTCACAATTCAACATTTCTTATTTCATTTTTTTGGTGCATCGCGTGTTCGTAAAACCCAAAATTCAGAACCCCGAAACCCCAAAGTGTTGGGCCCACAACCTTTTCTCATTTTGGGATTTGGAAAACCGTGTGGTCTTTTGTTTTTTCTGTATTCGGCATTTGTAATCGCCGAAACTCAATTGAACTCTGGTTTTTTTTTCACACACACACACACACACACACACACACACACACATATATATGTATGTATATTTAAAGTACAGAACCGACCTTGCGAATACCAAGAATTATTATAGACCATCTACACCATTTACACATCTTTATATCAACTGGTGTTTAATGAAAAGTTATAGGTTGAAATGTTGGAAAATTATCTGAGTGAATCGAATTAACACAATTTAATTACCAGAATTAATCATGAGAGGCGCGAAGGACCAAGGAAGAAGGGACATCCCAAAACTTAAAACATACCCCTGAGTAAATTCCTAACTGTGTAAATAACAACACAATCACCTAAAAGATCAAAAGGAAAGTCTTTAACAGAAGTACAATAAGTGAAAATTGAATTCATATGCCATCATGCGATCTAGAGTCAACTATAAACAAGATACACATATATCCGGTAATAGCCAAGTATTATTTCCTTTTTCAAAATCCTTTTGAGGAAGTAGCTAGTATGGCGCTAGTATATTAAACCAATAAAATAACCAGTATGCTATTACAAGTAGGAAAAAGGGAAACCCTATAATTCTTTTAAAAATAGTATTACATATCTCATTCAGAATTGAAACAAATGAACATCCAATACGGTGTTTTACTTCCAACAATAGAATTTTCCATCAAAAAATGGGTTACCCTTAATCAACGGTACCAAAACCATGACTTAATCTCCATTTCGGAGTTTCATATACTGGGAGTTGGAAGTGTCAATGACAATCACAACAAGAATGATGAATTTGTGAAATGTAAAAGATCAAAGCATGTCAAGGACTTCGAAATGCCGAAAGGGACTATTGTGAGTCTTGAAAACCCGAAAGGCAAAACTTCGAAATCCTGTTAACCGTCCATATCAGTGAGTTATGTGAACCGTCCAATCACTTTGGATATTTTTTGATCATGAATTTTATAATGTTGGAGTCACGATGACTGAAAGGGAAAACGCCAAAATCCCATCATTCGTTCGAATAAGAAAAAAAAAGGGATCAGATTATGAAGTTTTGTGGATCGTTGATCTGGCTCCATTTCGGGGAATGGGACTTGCCGTAATGCCGAATTGTGAAACATATTTTGATTAGGCCTATGGTCACAGCCAGCGGGCATAAATAATAAATGCATAAGGCCTAGGCCATCAACCCCCAAAGTCATTTGTGTTGTTAAGACTATGGTAATGGTTATAGGTACAAACAGATCGAAAAGTAATTATAATTATAGGAATTGAAATAAACATTGAAATGAGAAGTAAACACTTATCGACGATCATAAAAATTTAAGTTGAATGGTAATGACAGTCGACGATAGTAAGGAATCTTGCAAATTTTTAGACTCAAGCTTTATAACATAAAGCTTACTTGCTTGAATCTCAAACTATTCAAGGATATTTATACAAACAAATTTTTTTTCCAGACAGTTTTTGAGGTATATTACAAGGAGAAGCTCACATTGTAGAAGCACAATGAAGAGATGTTGAGGCAGAAGGAGCAGGGGATGGATCATCCCTGATGTTGAGAAAATTTCTCTTAAAACCAGAGGCAGAAATTGAAAATCCAGTGTAGAGAAACAATCTCTTCAGGACAGCTTGCAAGACTAAGGACAAAGTATGCAAGGTCATCATTGACAGTGGGAGTATTGACAGAGATGGTGGAGAAATTGGAACTGAAGACAACTGCACATCCAAGGCCATACAAAGTCTCATGGCTGAAAAAAGGACACCAGGTAATGATCACTAAACTTTTCCTGGTTGAAATTAAAATAGGAGGATACAAATATGAAATCCCATGTGATGTAATTCCCATGGACGTATGCCACATTTTGTTGGGAGGACCATGGAAGTTTGACATAAATGTCATTCACGATGGAAGGAAGAATACATATACATTGTAGAAGAATGGTAGGATGCATATGTTGTGGCCAATGGAGGAGAAGAGAGCGAAAGAGGAAACCAACACAAGCATACTTCTCATGAGTGGGAAGGAACTCCTGAAAGAAGCCCAAAGTCATCCTTACAAGTACATCAATGGATGATTTACTTGAAGAAGTTTAGGAGATGCTAGATAATTTTGTTGATATAGTGGTGGAGGAGCTTCCAAACTCATTGTCGCCCATTAGGAGTATCAGTCATCATATCGACTTGATACCAGGAGCAAGCCTGCCAAACAAAGAAGCGTATAGATTAACACCTTGAGAGAATGAGGAGGTGAGGAACCAAGTCGAAGAGTTGCTGGATAAGGGTTTAGTCAGAGAAAGTTTGAGCCCATGCGCAGTACCAACTGTGTTAAGCCCAAAGAAAGATGGAGGATGGAGAATGTGCACAGACTCGAGAGCCATCAACAAGATCACGATTAGGTACATATTTCCTTTACCGAGAATGGATGATTTAATGGATTGCTTAAGTGGACAAATTTCTTTTCTAAGATAGATCTGAAAAGTGGATATCACCAGATCAGGATGAGAGAAGGTGATGAGTGGAAAATAGACTTTAAGACGAATGAAGATCTGTATGAGTGGTTGGTTATGCCATTTGGCTCGACGAATGCCCCGAGTACTTTTATGAGGTTGATTAATGAAATTCTAAAAGATTTCATTGACAAGTTCATGGTTGTATATCTGGACGATATACTGATCTTTAGTAGGACTAAAGAGGAGCATTTGAGGCACCTAACGCTAGTAATAAGAAGGATACAATAGAAGAAGTTGCTGATCAATTTGAAGAAGTCCTCTTTTATGAAGACATAACTCATTTATTTGGGCTTCGTGATCTCTTTGAATGAACTGAATATGGATCTAGAGAAGGTGAAAGTGATCAGAGAATGGTCATCACCAAGAAGCATGTTCGAAGTAAGGAGATTCCATGGATTAGCAAGCTTCTATAGGAAGTTCATTAGAGACTTCAGTGGGATTTGTGCACCCATGATGGATACAGTAAAGAAGTAGCACGAGTATTTTAAATGGACAGAGGAGGCCGAAAGGAGCTTCACTATACTAAAGGAGAAGATAACAGAATGACCAATTCTGGTCTTGTCGAATTTCGAAAAGACATTTCAGGTGAGATGTGATGCGAGTAGAGTTGCAATAGGAGTAGTTTTGAGTCAGGATAACAGACCTATTGCCTATTTCAATGAGAAGCTAAATGAGACTAAGAGGAAATACTGCACATATGACAAGGAGTTCTATTCCATAATTCAAGAATTGAAGAAATGGAGGCATTATCTTGTTCCACAAGAGTTTGTCTTGTACAACGATAACCAAGATTTACAATTCATAACCCGAAAAGAAAAACTGAATCAGAGACATGCAAAATGGGTTGAATTTATGCAAAATTTTACTTTTGTCATAAAACATATTGTTGGTAATACTAACAAAGTTGTTGATGCGTTAAGCATGATATGTTTAATTATGCAAGAATTCCAGGTGGAGACCTTGGGGTTTGAATACCATAAGGATATGTATTGTGATAATACAGATTTCAAGGAGGCCTACGAAGCATGTACAAGCCCTGTATTGAGAGATAGAAGTCATTGGACAAAGTATATGGTTAAGGAAGGATTGTTGTTTAGAGGAAATCAATTGTGCATACCAATATGCTCAATGAGGGACAATCTTCTGAAGGAGAAGCATAGTGGAGGATTGGTTGGACATTTCGGCCACAATAAAACGTTTGCACAGTTGAGCAGTTCATACTATTGGCCAGGTATGAGAGAAGAGGTGATAAAGTTTGTGAACAAATGTAGGATCTGCCAACATGCAAAGGGGAAAATACATAACACTAGATTGTATCAACCATTGCCAATACCAGAGAGGCCTTGGGATGCAATAAGCATGGATTTTGTGTTGGGATTGACAAGAACACAAAGAGGATTTGATTCCATATTTGTGGTGGTGGATAGATTTTCAAAGATGCCACATTTCATCCCATGCCAGAAGACCAGTGATGGAAAGCATGTTGCAAATCTATTTTTCAAAGAAGTTGTGAGACTTCGCGGCCTACCCAGGAGCATTGTCTCAGATAGAGACACAAAATTTGTTGTTCACCTTTGGAGGACACTGTGGAAGAAGATGGTGACGGATTTTTCCTTCAGCTCAACTTATCACCCTCAAACAGATGGG
>SNQJ01S0022498.1:0-22809 GCA_010110895.2 Picea sitchensis
TACATTTTACAAACAACAATAATAACCACTACCCAAACAACGAGTGACACGTGGCGCCCACAGATTGGGCCACGTGTCCTCATACCATTTGCCACCAAAGGACACGTGTCACTTCCTAATTCGACAACTGTCAACCAACCAGATGTTGCCACATCATCCGTACGGTCTGTACGGTCCTTCCACGTCAGACTGTACGGACTATACAGACTGTACAGTCAGCACCAAAATTTTTGCCTGTTTGACTTGACGAACAGAACACGATATCTTCTCCATACGGAGCCCGTTTGACAAAGTAAATATACCACCGGAATCAGGAAGACGAGACAGACGCAATGGTACTGGTTTCGTTGCATTCCGAGCTCTTTGAAATTTTGAGCAAAATTTGATCCCCTGATCAATTGGGAGGAATAAGTTGTAGTGGCTATGGGTGAGGTTATCCTATCGGGCGAAGAATCAAGAAGGGAGGCTAGAGCATTGCCTCAATTGATAGTCATTTTGAATGCAACATTGGGCACAAAAGTGGAGAAATCCAAAATGCAGTTCGATTTAGAAGAAGCATTCTCTTGGGGATGTCGCATTGAATGGGAGGAAGAAGTTGCAATGGCTATGAGTGAGGTCATCCTGCTGGGTAATTGCAACAATCCACCAATTCTGGCTTGTCCTCTGCTGCTTGAGGAACAATTTGAAGAATCCAAGTATATGGAAGATGACTTCCCTCTAGTCAAGCCTTTGAATTCTCCTTTGGTGGAGGAACACCCCTACGCAATGGACGAGGATTCTCACTAGGCGGAGGCTCATATTCAACTTCTCTTTAAGGTTCAAAGCGAGGTTGCAGATTTGACTTACAAGGTGGAGCAACTAGACAACAAAGTTACTATACTACTGTCTCTTTTTTCACATCTGGTGAGTCCTCAGTAGGCTGAAGATATGGAACCTTTGATTGCAGCCAATCCAGACTTGCCCATTCTGCTGCCGACGTGTCATATGGTCTTCTTGCCTAATGTCAAGGATCCTCTTTCTGAATAGTAATATGTCAAAGCAAACTGATTGCTCTTTTTAATTGTCTAGGTGTCCTAGTTTCAGGTTCGTTTTTAGCTTTGTTATTTAAATTTTTGTTAACAACATGCTTTAATTCTAGAGAAATAATAAACCCTATGCAATTTTTGGCTTCTCCAAGGAATCCTTCTTTTTGCAATATCCTTGGGCTTGGGTTGATTTCCATTATTGGAAACCTAAGCTTAAGAAGACTGTGCATGTACACTCTTAGGTTTAAAAAGGTAATACCATTTTCTTACTTTAAAAAAAATTGATTTTCTATTAATATTTAAAAATATAAAAAATATTAGTAAAACTCAATAAATAAAATAAACAAGAGTCCCTATGTAGATGTTATAGGACTTAGTCCCCATCTTTGATGTAATGATTGTATCTAACATGGGTGTACATGCATGTTGATCTAAAGGATTGTTTTATGGTCTTAACTTCAACCTCACAAGGATATGAATCCCCTTGCATTTTTATAGAGGTGGTACTCCTCTTTGGATGAAGTGTTAGAAGGTTCCTTATATGATTCTGCAATAAATGAAAGATCTCCCAACACAACTTGTAAATACACATGTACAATATTTGTATACAAATATACATCATATCATTTGAAGAAAATATAAGATAAAGTGTGTCAACGAAGATTTGTGTCTACAAGGTTTTGGAGTCTCCATTCAACATACATTCTTTATTTCTTGTAGATAAAATGAACCTGGAATCTGCTATGACTTTGCAAGAAGAATGGAAAACAAAGATGGACGTGTCATCGGAGAAATTTAGAAGAGTGCATCATTAAAACTCAATAAAGAATATGATACACACACTTTAAACATATCACACTCAAAATATCAAGTCTTTAGAGGTCGTTAAAGTTATGCCCCAAAATAGCTCTCTGTAGAGGAATCAATAATATTACCCCACATGTGATAAATTTAACACTGTCAGAAAAATAAATTTGTCTCAACATCCTCAATAGTCTCAATCACAAATTGATAAACTGTAGTTGAACTACATTTTCCTTTCTACAAGGACAGATCTTGTTCCTCTTGACGTAAAATATTACAAGATGACTGAAGACTTTTGAGAAAGAACTGCTAAGACCCAAATCTTCCTATTTGTCTTACAATACATGAAAGATTTGATGGAAAGAAGCAGAAAGAATAACATGTAGGGAGGAAAGTTTTTAGCAGGCCAATTCAAAGTATCTTGGAAAGATATAGCTTTGCTTCTTGCAGAATATTCACTAATGTAGACCTCTAACTCCCAACCCCTTGATGGTGCCTTCTCTTGTCCTTTTGAAATCCGGTCTCAATGTTCTTGAAGTAGTTAGGGTTTTCCTTTATAGAATTTTCCACACAATTCCTTTTTGGAGCAAACCACTTTTTATTTTTAATTTATTGAATTCTCATTAATAAATTTATGTTATTAAAATTCGTGCCTCCAAGTAGGGCCCACTTTTTCCTTTAATAAAAGGCATTTAATAAATTTTCAATTCCAAAACTTGAAGTTGATTTCCTTAAACAAGAGAGGAATGTGTTTTAATTTCTTGAACATGATAGTTGATTTATTAGCCATGTAAACCAATTTATAAGTAATCTTCATCATCTTATCTTTCCAATGAGTCTTCCTGAGCATGATTCAGAGTTCTAGATCTTAAATTATAAGCTCGGGAAGTTGAGGTTCCAAACAAATCTCTCATCAAACCATGAAAAAATAGTTGAATGTTATTTAAATTTTTGGTAGGGTTATGGCCAATTTATCCCGTTAAAACCCATTCCATCATATTCCTTGTCAAATTACCTTTCCAATGAGGTAAAGTTTTCCCAAATCCGACACCCGGATCTCAAGTTATGGCTTCCATAAATTTTCCGCTCAACATTCGTTCATTTAACTCACGGGTTAACCTTAGCCCTTGATCTAATTTCTTTCACTCCCTTAAAATTTCGACTTTTTCCTTTAAATTGATATCCCACATGCATTGTGGTCAAAGTTTTTAAGTTTTTTGTATTGAAAATTTTACCGTAGTACTCATGTGGAAAAATAAGACTATAGAGACTTTGGTGTAGCTCTTGACCTTAGTAAATTTCATGAATTAATAGAATTTTTGTTGACCTAGTCCATCCAATCATAACACATGCAGTTCCCATGTCATCACCATGTGTCACCCGTTGGTTGGTCTATGTCACTTCCACATGTCATTATGGTATTAGTCCACCTCACTACCACATGTCACTTAGGATATGTCATGTCATCATCACATGTCATTATAGGTATTGTCCACCATCATGCACATGTCATTTGAGGATATCCCATGTCACCATGACCCAATATGGATTTGGTCTACAAAAAGGGGAAAACTTAGGATAGAGTAATATTAAAAATCAAATTGTAAGCGTTTGTGGAATTCTGAGAATCTGAGAGGTAAATTCAGAAGGGATGAAAATGGAAAGTGCATACTAGTGAATGGGGGAGTGGACCTAGAGACTTAAGAAAATGGTTAAGTGTTGGAAAAATAAAAGTGCTAATGCTCGAGAAAATGGTAAATGAAATAGGAAAAGTAGAAAATGGAAATGAACTATGGGAGTAGGTGGACTGGATGGAAATGGTAAAATGATAAGTATGAGGGTGAAAGGGAATGGAAAGTGCATGCTAATTGAATGGGGAGTGGACCTAGGGCCAAGAAATGATTAGGGTAATTTGGAAAATAAAAAATGCTAAATGCTCAAAGAAAATGAGTAAAATGAAATAGGAAAAGTAAAAAATGCTAATGCTCAAGAAAATGGTAAATGAAATAGGAAAAGTAGAAAATGGAAATGAACTATGGGAGTGAACGTAGAAATTGTGAAAATATAGAAAATGGAAAATGAAATAGGAAAAGTAAAATGGTAAATGGTAAATGAAAAATGAAAATGAATTATGAAAATAATGTGGAAATGAATTATGAAAATGACTAAGTGGTGGGTATTATGAAAAGTAACTAAGTGGATAATGAAAACAAAAATAGGCTAAGTATGAAAATGGGTTAAGTATGGAAATGGTTAAATGTGAAAATGGTTAAGTATGGAGGATAGTGAGGAGGGAGAGTAGAGTGGAGAGAAGGAAAAATGGCTAAGTACGGGACAAGGCCATTATGCGAGTCACAAAAGTGAGAGGGTTATTATGTAGAACATGGGACTGTGGACCCGCAAACCTAGAGATGTATGGAGAAAGGGTGAGGAGGTCCGCACCAAAATGAGAAATATGACTAAGGGAAATGGGGTGAGTGATCCTGCAAAGAATGTGAGACTAAGTATGGCATGAAGAACCAAGAAAATGATACTAAGTGTGATTCCCATAATCTAATGGAGGTTCCAAGAAAATCCGAGTTCCATTAAAAATTAATTGTGTTACACATGGAAAAAAGTACTCTTCGGGTGATTAGATAAAAATCTAGATATCTTGAGCATACAAAATTGGATTTTTAATCCGTAAAATGCATGAAGAAGCTGAGACCGAGGGATACACTATGAATTGGTAATATTTCAATTTTTTTTTCTTCTATTATGATTTTTTGTTATTATTATTCCAAGAGCGGGAAACCTAGGTGATCAATTTTTTTGATCAACAATGCATCAATACATTCACAATAAACAAAAGGAATTTATTGTTGCATTAGCATGTATTATAATGTTTTGGTGATTTTTCTATTATTTGTAACTTCATCTTTTTGTAGTTGTATTAATTGTCCATGAGTTAAATGATGGTTTCCTTGTTTTGTTTGGGATATCAATCTTTGTTTTCCATGGTAACAAGTTGGCTCGTAAAAGTTGGATTGTTAATGAAAACCTAATACAAAATAAAAGAACAAAAAATCCAATCATAAATTATTTATATCCAAGCTTTCTAGGGTTGGATTATAGTCAGGGAAAACTTTAGAGGCTAAATTTCATGATTTGTCTAATTTTCTATTTTTACCTAAAAATAATTTGTTAATTTCTATTTAAAAAAAATTGTTCACCCAAATTCTATGTGATACAAAATTTTACTCTAAAATTTGTGAATATTTTCTAAGCACACACACACACACACACATATTGGAATACTTTTACAAGAATATCACCAAACATTTTATAATTAGTATTTTAAGAATTAATACAATTGACAAAGGTTTCTATACTTTTGGATAAGTATGGATCCTTAAAATTTTCCTTAATTGTGACTACGCTCTAGAAAAGACTCTTTTAGAATTTCCATTTCCTTCCTATATTGACACTTCTTTCAAGGAAAATGTAAATAGAATGATTAATATAAGTTTACATGTCAAGAAAACTAAATAATGGATTGGAATAGGTGAAGGCCATGTTAGTTGCACTAGTTAACATTGGGAATGCCATCAATGTTCGTAATACCAACACCACAAGTCTGATTCCACAACTCATAGATGTTACAAGAAGTTATTTTGTTGGAATTGGCCTTATAAGTTCCATCAAAGTAAGTATATATTTATTTGAATTTTGAATTTTCCAAACAATAAAAAATTCAAGGTTTGATATTTTAATATCATCATTTAAAAATAAAAATAAAATATACTTGAAAATAAATATTTACTACTGTATTATATGAACACATCATCAACTTTGTGATATCTCAACTAATGCTTAGAAATTTAAAAGTTAACATAAACATATGTCAATATAATGCGATATAAATTTGTTATGATAAACAATAAACATATATCAAAACCACATTTTATGCTTGTACTATTTAATGCATTTTCAAGATGATGGTTGTAAATGATTGTTAACTTTTCATACCCAACATTATAAAATGAAGAAAAAAAAAACATAATTGGCCAATCATAAACACCCTTAATAAAATGACATCCACAATATAAATGTCGTAACAAAACATTTACTTGTCACTCTTCCTTGTCATCACCATAATTATCTTTCTCTCTTGGCATTATAACATTGTTGTTTTGAAAAAATATGTTTTGATCTCGGATCATGTCTCGGTACAAACCACCAATCCCCATCCAACACAAATGAGTAAAAAAACAATTGGTTGCAGTGTTTTGGTAAAACGTAATGCTCCTTACTTTCAACCCACATTTTTTAAAGTTAATACATATTATGCCACTATCACGATCTTCCTTTACATTTCTCTAGTTGAAGGTATGTCACCACTTGCAACTAAAAATAACACATTGAAAAGATGAGAAGTCCACTTGTATGTTCTCTTGTATCTTTTCAATGTAACCTAACTTCCCCTCTATGAAGTTTTGATCACGGTGGCTAGCAAGACTAGACTAGTTGAACTCAACCTCCACTCCACAACCTTGTGTGATGTGTCCATCATCAACATCCTTAGTGAAAAAATGATGTCCATATGCCTACATAGATGGGAGAAAATGCACCTGTAAAAATGCGAACAAAGGACTGTGTCATATGTCTAATAACCCAAGCATTAATAAAAACACAATACATGTTACAATTTAAATGTGAATTATAAATTAAACATGGCACTCAAAGAGATTATTAGAGAGCTGTTGTGCCCAATCCCTATGTTTAGTGCAACCAACTCTTCTCCACATGGGTAACGATTAGACATGCCATATTTCTCTATGGTCTAGTCAACCACCCAACTGTTGGGATAAATTTTTGGCACATTTTATTTTAAATGATCAAGATAAGGCATGCTTTTTCCATTCAATCATTTTAATGCTTTCCTATCTCTATCCCATTTCCTTTTTTTCTCTTCATAGAACATGACCCATGGTTTCATTGCCTTTGTGTTGTAAAGAACAACTTTATTTATGGCATCGATTTCTAGATTTGCTTATGTATATAATATTTCAAAATAAATAGTATGAGATCAAATATATATTATCAAATTCAATGTAAATAGTTGCTTTGTACAACTTTAGAAAAATATAAGTGACTTACTCTTTATCATGTGCCTTTTTTTGTTTATTTGGAGTAGCTCCCCTTCCCCTTTGTCCTCATCCCATTGGTTGTCCCAAACCACTACCCCTAGTGTGTCATCAATTTGCTTGATGTACTCATTGGCATAATATAACAAATAGTATACTAGTATGTACCCGTCCACCATAAATCCCTCTAGTTTTTCCCTTTGTCGAACAAACCCCTTCAATTTTTTCATGTACCACTCTAATAATAAGATACACTAACATGAGATCCCCTTAGGTAATTCAACCTCATCAGGTAGGTGAATTAGAAGATGGACTTGCAAGTCCATAAAACTCGTGGGCAGTTCCTTCTCAAACATACAAACAATCTTAGATATCTCTCGATGCCATCGTGGAATGCGAGCCATATGCATCTCCTTTAATGTGATCCAACATTTAAATGCAGATAATTTTGATATGGCACATCTAAGGTCTTGGGGGAAGTCATGGTTCACACAACCACACATGAACAAAGGATAACGACACTACAAAATACACACACACATCATTAATTGCCATAAAACTGTGAGTGCACGGTATATTTTAACCTACACTATAGAAAAAGAGTCATGTATTCAACATACATGCCCTTAGAAGGTTCATATGGTCATGTGATTTCAAACTTGACAAATTCCCTTCTACAATGAAGCAACAATGTAGATCCGACCCATATAAAGAAGGTGCCTTCACATCCAATATAACATCCTTCGCCATAGAAAGATCGTCTTTCTTCAAAATCCATGGGACATCACATTCTTTAAAAGACCAAGAGAGATCAACCTCTCCTCTACTTTCTTTTCTTAGCTGATGTCTCTTTTTATTATTCGAAGAAATAAGATCTCTCCTAATAGCCAATGTGTCCCTTTTATTCGATGATATGTGCCTCCATAAAGAAGATGAAACATTTTTTTTTTAATAGAAAAGATAAATTAAATTAATGACAGGGGCAATCAATAGATTAGCAGATTGTTACATGCCAAAATATCCAGAGGGGAATGAACATTAGTTCTATAGAGGCCAATACATTTAATTAGGCTAGTAGTTATAGGATTCATAGTTGTTTTTCCCAAAAGAGAGTTTCCTCCATTCCCAGTATAAATTATGTATAAAATGCCCTGAATTCTTATACAAAAACAAAACATACAGATTTGGTGAGGGGAAGGAATATAGATACTATCATTCCCTGCTGGTTGCTAGTCGTTGTTGGTTTGTTGAGATATGGGACCCTTGGCCTTGGATTTGGAGAGGAGACTACTTCTGAACTGGACGTCTAGGCTGGGTTGGAAGAGGAGGTCCTGAGTTCTTCCAGTTGTTGTCTGAGGGATGCTACTTCATCCTGGAGTTGGCTGATGTTCTGCCTTTGGTTGAGAGATTACTCTAATATTGTACCCACATGAGAGTTTAAACCTTTAACATTGAATTGCATACCCAGAGTGAACTGATGCGAGTCTGCCATTTATGCCTTGAGTAATTGGACTCTACAAGGCCAAGACAGAGGGCGTGAACCCATTTTGTTCCAACCTGAAAGTTTAGGCTTATCCATGTTAGAGTTGTTTCGTGAGTCGAAAAAAGGTTGGAGAGAGTAATTGAACACCATAATGCACATTCAAGGGATTGGATGGTGACAACAAAGCCGATTAGTTTGTAGTTGTCCTTCTTGTAGAGTCACCACTAGGTTTTCCCGGTAGTCATCCTGAGAGTTGAGAGAGCAAACTACATGGAAGAGGCTAACTTCTCCAATTTCTTGAATTTCATTTCTGATTATGGTAAGAATGGAACTAATTGCAATGTTGTTGGAGGTTTTGTTATGTTGCAAGTTTGAAACGATGATGCATGAATATCCAATGACAGTGAGGGAGGAAATACCTCTGATTTTGGCTATTTCCAATCCTTTGAGGAGGGCATAAGCTTCGACTTGTTTTTTTTTTGCTTTCCCTAAGCTCCATGCATAGGTGGTTTCAATTTCTCCTCTTGGGCCTAGAATCACTCCTCCCGCTCCTGTTCCTCGGGGTTCCCTTTTGAAGCTCCATCAAAGAAGAAGGAGTGGGTCTCTCTGTCTTTGAGCCAAGTTTCTAGTTCAGTTATATTTAATTGGAGTTGCCACGCTTTTCAATAGGGGATAGAGGAGATTGTAGTGAAATCTATGTTATGTTTGTCTATCCAATCCCTCTCTGAGTTGTCCATGCTATGTAATGAAGCAAGTGGAAGCTTCTTGTGCGAGAAGTGTTCTGAGAGCATGATGACTGCCCTATTGGCCACCGAGACTGGGAGCTTGAGCTCTCCAACGAAAAAAGCTTTGTTCCTTGCAAGCCATATTTTTCAGCAGACATATTTAGGTAATGATACCCAAATTCTGTTGAAGATGTGATTTTTCGTTATTGATCCTTTGTATCTAGTTTTTGAATTTTGCAAAAGATGGTTGTGTTATAACAAGATTTGCCTCACCCTATGCAAACTTACTCATAAGGCATTTTCCATTTCCCTATGCAGATGTGAAGTCCCTTTTTGCAGTTCCCAGAGATAAAAATTGTATTTTCCCACATATACGCGTCCTAACAGCTATACAACATGCGTATATGCATGTTGCACCATTACAACCCACGTACATTGGGTTTTGTGCCCAAAATTAAAAAAATGGTGTCGGGTTTCCATGTCACGCCATGGGATCCATGATCCTTGACCTTCCATATACTGGAAACATTCTGACTCGACCCTTCAGTTCCATTTGAAGGCTATAAATGGGCCTTATCCAAGATTTGGAAAAAGGGAGAAGAATTCAACTTTGAGAGAAAAGTTACTCTGGAGAAATTATTCACTTCATATTGAGTCTGCATCCCTTTGTCCTTTTCAGTCTGAACACATTGTTCAACCCCCAAGCTCTTCCCTATTTGATGGAGAATCTCATTTTCTCTCTTATATGAGCTTACCTATGGTGGATGATTGAAGTGGTGGAGGCCCAAATGGAAGGGGCTTAGTTTCTCGGTTCCGAACGTGCCCACACAAAATTTTGTCATTCATACACTTCTATTGATTACATTCTAATAGAAATACTCTTTTCTCATCCAATTAATGTCTTAAAAATATTTGAATTGTTATTCCATGGGAGTATTTGTTATGAATATTGATGGATTATGCTATTGAATGTGCTAACTTTATATATTATCACCATATGCTTGTGTATCTTGGTTGTTAAGGACAAGTTGCAGGTGTATTTCTTTGAGTCAAGTGCTCAACTGTGGACTTCATCGAACGTCTGGACGAGGTAGGCTCTTTATCTTGTCTTGTTAGCATATTTGTTTATATAACATACTTGAGATTAGAGTTGATTTCTGCAGTCATTTCCGTTTGTTGTGGTTTACCCCATGCCATAGAGTGATTTTCCTCATAACAAAATTGGCGACCATACTAGGGAGGGAATCTTCTCTTCGGGGTTTGGAGTGTTTTTCTCCTTTGATTGCTCTCATTTATATTGAGTTTCTTGTCGTCTGATTGATTGATAGCCTTTGTTCATTTTGAAGTCTGAGTTTCTTGGCATTATCCTTAACCTGACAGTGTTTCGATACAAATACGCATTTTTTTGCCTGACAGTCACGTACATACACGAGATGTCGTTATGTAGGAATATGCGGTTTTCTTCTGAACAATCGTGTACATCATCCTTGTTTGCTTGATTGTTGAGTTTGATGTTTGGTGGGTAAGTTTTGATGGTTGTTGAGTCTTCTTAGGTCTCTGTCATGACTGTTAGGTGCCTGCAGCGTGATAGGAAACCTTTCTTTGGTCGAATTTTCGGGCGATTTTTTCTTTCTTATCATCTGTTTCATTGGTTGTCCTTGTATATTGGGCTGTGTGTCTGCTTCTTGATATTATACTTGGTTTGTTTATGTTTACATACAATAGAATTTTTATATCAAGCTGTTGTTCAATCCTTGCATTTTCATTCTTTTATATTGAAAATACAAAAAAAATTATACATTTTGCATTATTGGTATTTGATCTTTTGGGTTCTTATCGTTGATATTAGTACATGTATGGAAAGATTGCATCTTATTTGAAATTGCATAATTAACTTGAAAATTTCATTTTGAAAAGCTTATCATTTATTGGGAATTGAATTTAAGACTTTGCATTTTATTCATATTCATTTATTTTACTTGCTGAGTCATAACATCATCAGTTTCACGACCGTAACTTTTTGAGTAAGAAACGCCACTAAAAGTAACGCTGATAAATTTAAAATTGATTAGAAACAATTTTATTTTTTAGGGTGCACCAACTAGCTTAGGATTTAGAGCTCTGGAATAGGATTTTGTGAGTAAAATTCTCCAAGGCGTTTAAATTCAACATATGTGTCTGTTTAAGGGAGTGGTGAAATCCATTGTATAATTGGCGATGTCAGGAGGCTCCGCTTACACCAGAGTTAAGAACAAGGTCATGTGAAGTTTGTTGAGGGGATATCCCCCCAATACCTTCTTAGCATCCAAGATATTTATGGGGATCTATTCATAAATGGGGGTCTTTCTAGTACCTTTACCTTTGTGAGAGGAGATGCTTTCAAGATTTTGGGCTTTGTTATCCTGCCCATACGGTAGACCTGACTTACGAATGTTCGCCTGCACATCGGTTATATCATGGTTGCTTAGTTTCTTGACATAGGTACCACATAGGTTACTTGTTGGGGTTATTCTGCAGGTACCCTGGGTCAGATAAGGGTCAGACAAAACACAACCTTTATGGAGGATTACCTCTCCAAGGATATCTGACCGACTGGTTGTTAAGCCCACTAGGGCCCTTATAACTGATTCTGATACCTCGGATATTTTGCAAGGAGTCTCAGGCCCCTCTTGGGTGAGGCATACTTACTTTAGGAAGGGAGGCCCCTTTCAACCACTTTATCCTATTTGCGTGCAAATTGCCCTTTTATTTATTTTGGTGTTCTCTTTGATTATTAGTTGGACTTAGGATTTGTTTTTATATCTCAAGTCATGAGTCATCTTGGATCCAGACTAGCTTTCCCGCAGGTCTCGCCATTTGTTAAGATTACATCTTGAGTCTTTTCCTTCTAAAAGGCATAAAGTTATCAGACATGGTACACACACCTCCACCTACTAGACTTGTGATCATACAAGGATGAGTACTGAGTTGAGTTAGAAAGATACTGAGAGTCCTTCGACTCCCATTCCTACTATAGTTAATAATGTTCCTTTGACACCTTCAACCACTATGGTTGTAGTGCCGACGGTTCCCATCATCACTCCTATCCAGCCTGCAATTACTACTCAACCCATTGGGATGAACCCTTTTGGGTCTATTTTTTTTTACACCTGGATACAATACTCAGTCCATCCCTATGGACACTAGCCCTTTTTCTTATGGCATGCCGAATTTCACATCGCAATTTTAATCCTCCATCCCAACGTCTAATCCGAATACTAGTATTGGACTTGGGGGCATGGCTCCTTCGCATGTTCCATTCTCGTTTGGTGGTGCTCATATCCCTCAAATGATTTCTAAGGTTGGAATCCTACCTCCTTTTCACCCCGGGTCTAATCTTGGTCTTAGTGCTCCTGGATGGAGTGTTCAACCTGGCAGGCAAGCTACTACTTATGTTCCGTCCTTTACACCTACCTCCTCCACACCGATTCCGAACAACATGTTTGGCATGACGAATCCACTTCTATCCTCTAGATTCACACCCGGAGGAGGTCAGTTTCACACCTTGGGCAGAACCCAACCTGGAGCTACTCTAGTTGCGGGAAATATTTACAATCCTCATCATAACATTCCTATTGGAATGGTGCCAACCAACCCCTTATGAAACAATTTAGAGGGGGGTTTTACAATCCCAGGCAGGGCCATGGTGCATACCAAAACCTTATATGGGCTGCAATTCCCCAACAAAAATCTTTCCCGGCCACACTCAATATAGCAGACTTATCTATGTTTATGAATGACCCTATGTGTCATGACCTGACATGGCCCCCCATCCCCACTAATATTCCTTCAGATATTTCAAAATTTGAAGGCAAGACTGGTGAGGATCCTGGTGATCACGTCACTACTTTCCATCTTTGGTGCTCTTTTAATTCCCTTAATGACGATTCTATTCGTTTAAGATTGTTTCATCGCAACCTCATGGGGCTTACAATGAAATGGTACATAGAGCTACTAGGGGGATGTACACAAATTTTAGTTAGATGGTTTTAGTCTTCCTCAACCACTTCCAATTGCCAGTTCGTTACAATGCCGTCATAGAACTTTTGTCAGCTTTTGGCCAAGAAAAATCCACCTATATCTCGGATCACATCCAAGAGTGGTGTAGACGGAAGAGGTTGATCAAGGCCTACATACCTCCGAATTTCTTTTTGGAATGGTTCCTTAAGTCTCTACAACCTTATATTTCGAAGGATGTTTCAACATCTGAAGTCACATCTGAAGAAGAAGCAATTTTTAAAGTCCAATAGTTAGATCTTATATATGCTCATTTTGGGATGTTATATGAAATTCTTCCAGATGCACCAAGGTCAAACTATGACCCTAGAAAAAAGCCCGAGCCTCATGCCGATGGTATTGTAGGCTCTGCAAATGTGAAATCTGCAAACTTGGTGACACGCTAGTTGAAAGAGTTGTCTCTAAACTAGTCTGTAGGAGGGAAAGCTTCGTCTATGTCCTCCACTCCCACTTAATCAGTGGATGTACATTCTGTGCAATCGTTGACCAACCCGAATTGTAACCAACAACCAGGAGGGAATAAAAATAAAGGATGTGGTAACAATCGTAAGGGTGAGATAAATAATAATAATAAACCCAAGGACAACGATAATAATGAGAAGTCGAATAATAATGCTGGTGAGGGAAAGAAAAAAAGGCAAAATGTGAAGTTTCCCTGCAAGCTTTGTACAGACGATCACCTAACCCACTTGTGCCCCAAACTTGTAGAAGTTGTGAGGATTTTATCTCTACCGTCCGCTGTGCTGAACAATCCTTTTCCACATAATCAACACATGGCCTCGAGCTCCTCGAATGCTGGAAATGCGGTGAATGGAAGTCAAAACCCATTGGCGCAAGACGATGACGGTCTATGCATCAATATGGTAAAGTCTCAGGTCAATGTAGCCACTCGGTCTCGTGACTACATTTCTTCATAGAATTTTCCAGGTCTAGAGTCTCCCCCTCCTTCAGAGACATCTTTATAGATCGAAAAACTAGATCCTCCGCCTTATATTCCAAAAGGAGTACTCAAATGATCTATGCACAACCTTAATTCTAGAGCTGCCCAAAATTATTCTATTGTTGAGGATCTGGGTCAAACCCCTTTCACGATGTCAGCTCTAGACCCTACCTTTCTCGATTGCATCTTGTGAAGGTCAGTTAGATATTGGAATGGCTATTCCATTCTTGGCAGCTAAGATATCATATTAGGATGTTCTTGACTCTTCTACTGACCTAGATCCTGTCGCCTCGCAGACAGACGAGGAGGATCATGTACTTAAGCCCATATTGGATACTTCATCGTCTTGCTCGCATGATTGCCTCGATGATACTTTACCCTCAGATGAAGCAATCATAGAGGCCATGAATAGTTCTAACAAGCCATGGGATGATATGCATCGTTGCTCTTATTTCCTCCCAAAACTTGCTAGAATCGAACAAGATGATCTTAGATCTACCTTGAGCGAGATAGTTGGTCATGCTCTAGTTCCACTTGATAGGCACAACATTTATGCAGAAGGAAACATGGCGAGTATCTCTCCTACCATCACGATCGATATCTCTCGTATTCACGGTAAGGTTGAAAATGTATATATCGGTGCAGATTGTTCGCTGGAAGAAATTTTGATCTACATTGAGCTCTTCAAAGAATTCTACGATGTATTTGCTTAGTCATATGAAAATATGCAAGGAATCGACCCTCGAATTGTCGAACATGAGATTAAAACCTACTCGGATGCCAAACTTGTTCGACAATGATTTAGAGCTATCAATCTTAGGAAGGCCCTTGCAATTAAGGCAGAGGTGGAAAAATTTCTTAATGTTGGCTTTATCTACCCAGTTCCCTTGATTGAATGGGTATCCAATCCTATTCCTGTGAATAAGAAGCAAGGAACCATTCATGTATGCATGGATTTTCGAGACCTGAATAAGGCCTGTCCTAAAGACAACTTCCCGACACCCTTCATTGATCAGATTCTTGATGAGTGTGCGAGAAGCAAAGTTTTTTCTTTTATGGACATATTTTTAGGATACAACCAAATTCAGATTAAGCCCGAAGATCAACATAAGACGACATTTATTTGTCCTTGGGGTACTTTCGCATACCGGAGAATGCCTTTCGGCCTTAAAAATGTCGAAGCAGTCTTCCAACAATCTATGACCTTTGCATTTCATGATCTCAAGCATATAGTCAAAGCCTATCTCGACGATCTTGCTGCTCACTCCCACAAGAGAGTGGATCACTCTACCCACCTTTGGCTAGTTTTTGAAAGATGCCGCTATTACCGCATCTATTTGAACCCTCATAAATGCATCTTTTACATTAGGTCAGGTCATGTTCTAGGATTCTTAGTCTCTGAGACTGGGATCATTGTGGATCCATTAAAGGTTGAGGCAATACTTCGATTGCCTCCCCCCACACTATTCATCAACTTCAAGGTTTACAGGGGAAAGCTAACTTTTTACGTCGGTTTATAGTAAACTATGCACTTATTACTAATGGTTTCATGCGTCTCTTGAAGAAGGACACTCCTTTTATCTGGGATGAGAGAGCCCATGAATCCTTCAATGCTCTGAAGAAAGCCTTGGTATCGATGCCTCTGCTGAAGCCTATGAACTAAAGTAGAGATTACTTGATTTATATCACCGCATCCGAAGGGACAATTGGTATGGTTTTAGTTCAGGAGGATGATGAGCTCCATGAGCACATAGTTTACTATCTTATTCGAAACTTAATCGACCCTAAACTCAAGTATTCTCATTTTGAGAAGCTAGCTTTGGCTATCATTCACGCAGTTCAATGATTACAAAACTATATATTTCTTTGCAAAACTGTCATGGTTGCTGATGTCAATCCATTTCAATACATCCTTACAAGGCGTATCATAGGGGGAAAATATAATAAATGGATTGTCATCTTTCAAGAATTTGATCTTGATTTTGCTTCTGCGAAATCCAAGAAATCACTAGTTTTCACCGAGTTAATATCGGACTTCCCTCGCTTAGATGATGATGTTATTCATGTTGATTCATTTGAGGATGAATACATTTTCCTTGTTTCCTCGTCAGACCCCTGGTATGGAGATATTGCGATCTATCTACAAACCTTGAAGTTCCCTCAACATCTTTCGAGAAATGACCGACTACATATACGATATCAAGCTAAGAACTACCTTATCATCGACAACACTTTGTATCACCAAGGAGTAGACAATATCTTGCGTCGTTTCTTGAATCATGAAGAAGATGAGTCTTTTCTTAACAAATATCATAGTGGGGCTTGTGGTGGTCATCTATTTGGGCTTGCGACAACCCATAAAATTTTGCGAGCCGGTTATTTTTGGCCATCTATTTTCAAATATTGTGTCGAAGTGGTCAAGAAGTGTCACCCCTTACATGTGTTCACTCGAAAGATGTGCTCGCATCCAACCCCTTTCCACCCGATCATTACCGTCGGTCCCTTCACCAAGTAGGGGGTGGATTTTATGGATTTCAACCTAACTTCGGTTGGGGGGAATCAACACATTATCGTGGCTGTAGACTACTTTACTAAGTGGGTCGAGGCGATGCCTATAGTTAAATATGATGGTAAGACAACTGCATTTTTCATGTTAAATCAAATTATAGCCAGGTTCGGTATCCCAAGTGAGATTGTCACTGATCATGGTAGCCACTTTTAGAATGAAATGATGAAATAATTAACATCAAAACTGGGGTTTAAACATGGTCATTCTTCCCCTTACTACCCCTAGGAAAATGGACAAGTAGAGGCCATGAACAAGTCTCTCAAGACCATTTTGCAGAAAACAATTAGCCAAAACAAATCTGACTGGCATATCATGATTTATTGTGCGCTTTGGGCATACTAAACCTCGTTTAAGACTTCCACTGGTTTTTCTCCTTTCCAGTTAGTGCACGGTGTGGATTCGATCCTACCTATTGAATGCGAAATTGCTTCTCTTAGAGTGGCAGTTACGCTCCTACTTGACACTTCCGATCTTGAACAACGCCTTGTACACCTAAAGAGTCTAGATGAGCAGCGCCGAGATTCCTCTATGACTATCAAAGCGAATAAATGATGTGTCAAGGTCCAGTACGATAAGTATGTCTGTCCTCGGAAGTACGCTGAGGGTGACTTGGTCCTTCTGTATAACCAAGCCAAAGAACCATTGGGGGCAGGCAAGTTCAAACCCATGTGGCACGGTCCCTATATCGTGCAATGTGTCTTAGAAAAAGGAGCCTACGAATTAGAATATTATGAAGGGTATATGTTGGCTGAGCCCAAGAATGGGCTCTACTTGAAAAGATACTATGATTGAGCCCCAAGCTTGGGCACAACTCTTTGTATACTAATGTATTTTAGTGTATATATCTTTTCCCCTTTTCATCTTCATCTTTCTTATTGAGTTTTCCCTTGGTTGGCAGATGTCAATAGAGTCTTCAGTCTACTTAGGATTCATAAATGGGGCTAGTCGTCATACACGGAACTTGGCTTCTGTCGCTTGGGTTGTTTACTCACCCAAGTGTCTACTGGTGTCTTCAGGTAGTGTTTTCCTAGGGCCATCAACGAATAATGTGGCCGAATATAACACAATTATAGATATTTTACGTGATGCCATTTCACATGGTATTCATTCTTTAGAAGTTCGCCTGGACTCCCAATTAGTAGTATGTTAGTTGAATGGCAATTACCATGTGCGAGACCCTACTCTACTCCGATGATTCCTATGGGTACGACTTTTGGAACAACATTTTGATTTTATTACTCATCATCACATACCTATATGTTCTAATGATGTATCCGATGCATATGCTAATTATGTTTTAGATTGGCATTTATCACACAACTAAAGAAAAGAAAACACATTCACTAATGTACACATTGTAATATAAGTAAAGCTGAAGATCACTGTCTTTTATATTTCATTTCTCCAAAACATATGGTGTTATAGTACAAAATTGGGGCTCACATCCTCAAAATACATATACGGTTGATCAATACAGTAATCATGACATCTACGCATGTGGCGTCGGATGTGTGTTATGATAGCATAGTACGACATTTGCGAGACACTGAAAGATTCACAACCAAGAACATGGTACACCTACCACCTGCCGCTGCATAGCCTCTGTAAGATCCTCTACCTGAACCATGGGAATTCTTTACATCAAACGAGACAGGTTGCCTTGCACGTTTTGAATCACTCTCTCAGCATCTCCTCTCATTAGCTCATCCCCCATGTGCCTCCGCCGCTGTCGTGGAAGTCCTTCGGGCCGTCGCGAACCCATGTATGAAAAACGTACATGTTTTATTAGTACTTGACATCATCCAAAAATATTTTTGTTTTCTTATAAAAAAATACAAAAAATGAAATATTCAAAAAATTTTGCATACCTATATCTTCGTAGTCAACCTGGTGGTAATGGCATGTCCGGATCTCCTCTGAATTCGATCCTTGCATAAGGGTAGTCCTCTAGAGCTATCACCTGCCGACACCACCAAAAGAAAAACTGGTCATTGTATGGAGTTGGTACCGTACCACCCCCCAACCTCCTCATCACCTTGGTCCACCGTGCCATGGATGGATCGCGAAGTCCATGCAGAACAATCTCGATTCTAGGGTCCAATCTTGGAACCCACTCGAAGAAAAAACTACATAGGATAGACACAAACCCAAAGTTCCTCTTTCTACCCAGTTTGCAGTCTGTTAGATGGATCTTCATGTTGGCTAGTAGTGAGGTGAACCAGTCGTAAACCGTGGGTCGCAAGAACTCCACTGAATAGAACATAAGTGGCCTTGATGCTTGATGCAATGAGGCTGACCCTGTGATCCATGTCAACACTGGGACAATGATCTTGAGACTCAGATTGTTGATCGCTCTGATTGGGAGTTGGCTCCCTACCTTCTCAGTCCATGCATTGCAACGAGTGGATATGTAGTCCTCTATGTTCATGCTGCTCCCAACTCCCCGGGCTTTGAGGTTCACCACCTCACCCTGACGTGAAAATCCTGTCAAAAAGTATATGTCCTCAACTTCAATCCTCAATGGTTGCCCATCAAGGTTGAAGGTCTTTGTATCTGGATCCCAGTAGTTCACCAACATCTGGAGCAGTCTCACTTGAGCCCTCATGCCTTTGAGAGCCCAAAATTTATATAGCCCACATCTTCTTAATTCCATTTGGGCCCCTCGATCTCTCTCCACTACAACATCGACCTCTTCATGCTCTCTTTCTCTCCACTCTAGCATCATCCTGCAAGTTTAAAATCATTTTTGAGTCAGTAACATTTTAAAAATCAAATCCACAGACTTGTACGCGAGCTACAACTTACACAATCACGTATAGTTTTTCATATACGTGGCCTGTTTTGATAACAGTCGCGTACAGGGCTGCATATATGCGATCCGATGAATTACAACCCGCGTACACCCTAGTTTCTAATTTGTGCTTTGAAATACTAAAAAAAGGAGACCTAATTGTAAATAGTAATCCACTAGAACTGAAGAGAAGAGAAAAATGACTTACTTGGTCCAGACGGTTGTAAATTCCATCACTCATGGATCCCGCAATCCGTAGTTGAAATTCAGGGACAATTCAGTCCAAAATGCACTATTTGGGTAAAAAATACAATTGGTATAGTAAAATTGGTTATTTTCACTATTTATAGAATTTTTTTTACCCACTTTGCATAGTTTTTGCTAATATTTTGGCCTAATGGACTAATAAAGTAGTGGATGGAGTTGGTTTTGGTGGTTTTATCCAAGGATTATTGTGGTTTGTAGCGCCATGTCGCTTGTTCGTAACTTTGGCAGGTATTTTCATTGACCATCATATATGATAGGTCATCACTCCATTTTTCACATTTGCATTATCTTGTAACTGCAATTCGTATGCCTTAGGTACAAATCCATTTAGTAATGACACATAACCTTCTTGTTGCAACTGGAAATGTCGTTATTGAATGGTAGAGACCTACCAAACATGGGTGCCCTAGTTAGAACCTCTATGCCATTTGGTGCCCATGCAACAATTTTGTTTGTAAGATCGGGAGTCCCTTATAGCTAATATATGACTTTGTGTTCAAACCTCATTTATTACTCATAAACATGCTGAACTATACCTAGCAGAGACTCCCAATGAGTCTGGTTTAATCTCTTTTCCGACTCTCTCAAAAAGAGAAAAGATTACCGACTGAACTTGTCTCTTTCACACTCATAAATTGGATTTGAAAGGACATCTATTTGGTGTAAGTTTAACCCTTTTTCAAACCAAGTAGACTAGATTTATAAAAAAGGACATTCTTTGGTGTTAAGTTGTAATTGCATCTCATTCTCTTGCTTGCAATATCGAGCCTATTTCCGTTTCTCGCTTTCGCATTATAATCCTATCACCTCAACAATTTGAATCATCATCCAAGCAAAGACTTGTTTATATCCTTTGCAGCTTGACACCCTATACCCCAAGAGGAAACATTCCCCTGAGTGTCCATATCCTGCATGCACCTCCTTGCATTGAGCATAGGTATGTTCCATTGTTGGAACTATTTGCTTACTAGAAAAAATTGTTTCCTCCTCTGTATCATAACATTCATTTGACTATGAAAAAAAAAAGATGGGCGGGAAAATAATATTATCTTATGTTGGCAACGTTCATTTCTCCTTTGAACAGAGCACAAACTTTTGAGTCCACTTGTCATCAAAATTGTGGGTTTAGCATGACCTTAGGAAGCTGAGCTCGTTACTTAGAGTTTACTTTCCCAATTGGTTACTCTTCCAATCCCTATGGAGAGTTTGATTGGTGCCTCTTGCATCGCAAAGTTTCATCAGTGAGTCTATGTTGCCAGAGTCATCCATATGTCTCATACTCTTGTTCAAAGGATGTCTATCAGCCTGTGTCGACCATTTCTCAAAACTCTTGGCTTTGCATGTCGGCCATACCCTCAGCGTGTCTCAAAGTTACATGATGTTGTAGTCCTATCATGCACCTTGCTCCCACTTTCATTATGGGTAGGTAACCTTGAACCCAACAATCAACGATTCCTCATTGGTCGTTGACTGGGGGGTTTCCCTTGTGTTTGACGACAAAAAATATGTTCACACAATGGGATTCTTTCAATGTCTTGGATACCATTAGCCTTATTGGTGGTTTCCTTGCCTTTGTCGACAATTTTCCTTATTGGCTGCTATTCAGAGGGTCTTTTTCATGCACTACTTGCATCTGGTGCACACAAAAGACGCATAGGGTCATTGGTTCATGAACATGTTCTTTGTCTGAGTTCCTCTAAATCATCAAGCTCCTGCTTTGTACCTCATGCTGAATGATGAGAGATTCCTTAATTCTCTCCTTTCAATGGGTCTCCTTCCATACACTTCAACCCATCTATTCTGGAAACGAGACCTAGATTCCTATGAGTACCTACAGGCTTGCAGTGATTCGTGGCAGGTTCTCTCGCCATCGATAGTTGGCAATACATCAATGTTTTCTGATCAATGGGTTCTTCAAGTGTTCGACCTCAACACCTTTATTCACACTTGTAAGGATGTACTCAGTTCCTTGATACCTGATTTCATTATTGGTAGGCTATCTCGTGTTTTTTAATGGTATACCTTAATGATCGGTAATAAAATGAAGTCTCATTATGTTTGACCTCAACTCCTTTATTCACATAATGTAGAATTGCACCTTGGCAGATTGTGTAGAAGACTTGAAGACATCAGTTCATAGTTGTAAATTTCCCGAGCTGTTGCTATCTTCATGGGACCAGTACCTATATGACTTCAGTGATCATGGAAGATCAGATTGTACTCCATTATATACATATATCTTCAGATTGATTTTGAGATTGGTTTTCACTGGGCCTTGTTCATGACTATGACAGCCTATGGCATGTATCTACTTTTGTATTACCTATTCATGGCCATGAACAACTGTTTGGTATATTTTCACATGGATCTGCAATGTAATTCAAATTGGTAGCCATGTGCGCAAAGTCAATATGGATTGTAATATTCTTATGAGTAAGTAGTTCGTCCGACTAGGTCTTCATTACTCCACTTCTAGGAATTATAATATATTTCAGCCATCACAGAAACTCCTCTGACCTCACACATTAGGGGGCATTTGTTATAGCAAGATTTGCCTCACCCTATGCAAACTTGCTCAGAAGGCCTTTCCATTTCCCTATGCAGACATGAAGTCCCTTTTTGCAGTTCCCATAGCTAAAAATTGTATTTTTCCACATATACGCGCCCTAACAACTATACAACATGTGTATACATAGGTTGCACCATTACAGCCCGCGTACATTAGGTTTTGTGCCCAAAATAAAAAAAATGGTGTCGGGTTTCCATACCACATCATGGGATCCATGATCCTTGACCTTTCATACACTGGAAATGTTCCGAATCGACCCTTCAGTTCCATTTGAAGGCTATAAATGAGCCTTATCCAAGCCATGGAAAAGGGGAGAAGAATTCAACTTTGAGAGAAAAGTTACTCTGGAGAAATTATTCACTGTTAGAAAAACAGGACCGCGGAGCAATAAAATAAAACAAATGCAGAAACAAAACACAGAAGACACACAATACAAGAGAGACACAGATTTACG
>SNQJ01S0022498.1:22819-51912 GCA_010110895.2 Picea sitchensis
GAGATTATAGGAGAGAGCCATCTGACATATGTGCAAAGATATGCCAACCGAGACATTTTTGTCGCTATGGAATTCCAAGTTGTCAGTGGTCAGTTGTGGATAGATGCATTTGGTGCAGTGGAGGTTAGGTTCCTATCCCTTGTTATCAGGACACTAACACACTTTACCTCTAATTGGAAGAGCATTAGTTTCTCTTTGATGTGATATGCCTATAGCTTAGTTTAGAGGCCCCGATTGAGTAGGCGGTCAGAAATATTTTAGCAAAAAATTTGTTTTATATTGGATCGTTGTCGCTCTGTTTTTTATGGGAGGATTCTTCTCGTTTGTGTGGGAGATATTAATTTTTTTTTTTGAGAGGTTTCATGTCACTCGATTGACAATACCCCACTTTCTCTCCTAGGCCTACGACTAATGTAGTATGCACACGTGGGGGCAGTTGTTTCCCAATAGGGGTCAGCTGGAGTGGCCATGTACTCCAATTAGTAGGGAGATTTTTGGTTTCTTGGTTGGAGAAGACAATATTGTCCTCGATATTGTATATTACTTGTATGTGGGGATGGATTGGAGAGGATGTTTTAACATCCTATTTACTCCAGATGAGCCACCAGATGATATAAACAATATTATCGTTATGTTTTGATAAATCTAGTTGCATTTATTTTGTCTTATTTAATGCACTTGTAGTTTATTGCAACATTTGTATTCAATTACCTGATTATTATTGTTTATTGTTTTGTAGATATTAGCACATATGCTGGGGATGAGCCTCCCCAATAAAATGAGAAGATGGATGAGGCAACTCAACAACCTCAATTAAAGATACCTGGCATGCCATGCATGACAGATCAAAGAGTTCAAACTGAGATGGTGAATCCCACATATGGTCTATTTTCCACGGGGGGAGTGGTACCTGTACACATTCGAGAGATATTACAAGTCCTAGAGTTGTCTCGCATATGGGTGCCCCTTCCTCATGATATGATGTCATTGATGCATCATGTTATCGGTGCCCTCAACCTCATATAGAATTTGAGGGATGATGCTCATTCCACTTCTTCTGGATCATCTTTTGAAGCTGATGCTCCTGATCCTCCACCACATGATTCTCCACCACCTGGTCCTCCACCAGATCGACCAACATCCCCTCCACCACTTGGTCCTCCACCAAATCTATCAACATCCCCTCCACCACCTGGTCCTCCTCCACATGTGTAACCAACTACACCATCCACTGGTCCTCCTCCTCCTCCTCCTTCACATGTGTCACCAACTACACCATCCATCGATCCCCCTCCTCCACATGATCTTAGTGGAGAGATATACCAAACTCTACATTTTGTTCAACAACACATGTATTCCAACATAGAATGAACACCTTCAACAATCACTCACACAACTAGATCAAAGATTAACAGATTGGTGTTTTTACATGGTAAAACCCCAGTGGGGAAACGTCCACAGCCCCAACCAACATGGCCACTTGAGGAAATTTATTAATGCAAAATAAAATCTATTAGAGAAATTTTCTCACAATCTATCATTGAAAAACGACCCTTGATGCTCTTTAAATAGAGATCATGGACCAATCAGTGTTAATCCACATATCAATGTAGTCGTTAATATTGAGGAGACTATGATTCGTCAGATCACTCGATGTCGGGAACATATCATGACCATCGGATTGCAAATGTATACTAGAGAAACAAACTAAGAAACACACTTTAACCTAATGACACATTTGACCAAGTTGATATTAACTAACACTAAAGTGTCTAAATATCCTAACACTTTCGTCATTGTTATCTGACATGGGTACTAATAGACCCTGTACCTCTAGTAGCAGAGGCATTGATACTTCTAGCTCTAGTGATGGACCTTGCTAGTAGTGGTATTTGACATGTATATTGATTGTTGTATATTTGGCTTGAGATGTATATATGACACATTTATTGATTTTGATGAGATGAATGTTTGACATGTATATTGATATGTATATCGCTCATGTATATTATGTTTTTTCATATCGTGTTGATGTTGTTGTTGTTTGATTTATAAAATGCATTATGAGTACGCTAATGGTTAACATTATTAACGATTTCTTTGTTTTTAAATTAAATTTGAGATGTATCACTACCATTCAGTTCAATTAGGTGAACTTTGCTACATTAAATTATCAACGTGGGGATCGTAAACTGATGAAGTGCATGTAAAGTATATGTAGTTATTAGCCTTCTAATCTATCTACTTATGCATAAGGAAATATTGTTGACTGCCTTAGCTGTAGAAATAAAGTTTCTATTAAGAAGTAGAAAGAATAAAGTATTTTCCAATGATGCAGAAACATAATAATAAAGACACAAGGATAATTCTACACACTTAGGATCATCAATATACTAGTTTGTTAATGACAATATTTCAGTCATATAAGGCAATGAGAGTTCCTACAGGTGAGATAACAATACATTATTGAATTGAGGTATGTCATGTTAGTTACCTTTTGTAAACAAAGATAAATGGACTTGCATAAGGGAAATGAACATAAATGTAAAATTTCACAATCGAATAAGAAAACAATACCAACAGTAAGCAAACAAGCAACATACTCCTCCTCAGGGGGCCCTCCTGGCTCGTGGAACACTACTTAGCAAGGGTCGCATGAACTAAAATGTATAAACTCAAAACATGTAACTCACGAATGTGCATAGTATCCAGAACTTAATATATTAATTTCAACATCAATATGATTACACAATAGTTTGATATCAAAAGATGTATATCCCTATGGAGGTCTGATAACCCATATTAATGGAATGTGTACAAGATTGCATAGATCCAACTTCACGGATCTCATAAACTGTTTACAAATAAAATACAACGCCTATATGCTAAATTGGATCTAACAACTTCGTGGATGTATGGAATAGGCTTGAACATCTGCGTATTGGAGAAATTCATGACATAATGCTTGAATTTATCCCATGCGATCTCGTTCCATTCTCGTGTTGATTTGATGAAGATCCAACTTGCACAACTCCGACACTTGTACATGCATTGAATGCATGTTTGAATTTCATTTTGTGTTGATTTTGAGGATCTCTAGGGTAAGATGATAGGTGGATGAGCTTCAGGGATCAATTTGGCATCTCCCACAAGTCGGGGTTTAGTCCTGAAGTGGTCACGACCCTATAGAAGAACGATTATGTTCCAGAAAACTGTTAAATGGCTAGGCTACATAACTGTATTTTGAGTTGCTATAGAATCAAATATTATGTAGCTACTTATTAAAAATAATAACTAATTAAATCAAATGGCATAAAGAAGAATGAAACTAAGCATAAAATGGAAAATTTACCTCTAACATCCTTCAATACACAAGTTTTGTAGTTGATCATGATATTGATGGAAAAAAAGGGATAAAATAAGATATAAAATGGCTCATAGGTATAGGCTTTGGATGGAAATTTAGGATACACAAGTGACAAAAAGTCTATTTTGAGGACTCAACACCTCCCTCACACGGAATATGTTGCATGTCATCATGCAACCAAAACTACTCTCTACTTCCTCCAACAAAATTTCAAAATTGCTTTAACCTTTTCCTTCTAATCTCTTTCTGAAGCATCAATTAAAATGTTCAACCCTAAAGATGAGACTTGAACCTGAATCCTTATCTCATTCAACTTTTTCCCGAATTTTTTGATTTTGACTCTGCCTAGCCTGGTTTGGATGTACCACTTTTAACAATTTCTTTTGACCTTCCAATTTTTCTTTATCCTTTTGTAAATGAGCAATGTTGGCCTTCAAGAGTGCATTTTCTGATTTATTATGATTATCAAGGAGTGCCAACTCCTTGAGCTCCTCTTTTAACTTGTTGATCTTTCCAACTCGCTTCTCCTTTAAATATGTGAATGTTGGTTCAATTACTGGTCCCTTATCAACTTTGTTAGTTTCATGCATTTCATAATCAATCATGAACTGATTAAATCCTTTATTTACTTCATCAGAATCATAAGTTGGCAAAATTTTATTTTCTACACTAAGAGATGGACTAAGAAATGATTCATACATGGGATTTTTACTTGATTTTGTCCCCTTTATACCGTTCATTTGCTCCTTATCAAATTATTCAATCTTAATGACTTCTTTGTATTGGGCTTGGCTATTGTCATACTGTCGTACAACTAAACCTTTCATCACACTTCTAGTCATCCTGTGCATAATGGCCTCAGTCTTTCTTTTCTTGTTCTCCACAGCCTATGCTTTGCCTCCTAGTTCACGGGATTTTGAATTTTCATCCCTTATTTCTTCTTCCAACTTAAAATTGTTGACCTTGACATTATTAATTTCCTTTGGTGTGATTCCTTGAGGTTTTCCTCTATATTTTCGAGGTTCAGTGTTCGAAACCCTGACCTCTTTTTTTGTCTTCTGTTTTATGCTCTTCTTTTTCTCCGTTCTCTTAGGCTTTGGTGTATTGCTTTTCTTGTCAGCTTCTACATTCTTTTTTGCCTATGCATTCTCCAATTCCTCTTCTTCTGGCTCTATATTTTCTAATTCAGGAACTTCATGTTCTATTTCCAAGCTTTCCAACTTGGAAACCCTCGACTCTATACCAGAAACCCTGCTTTTGGCATTCTTACATTTCGACCCTTTGACCTCTTGTTGTACTCGATCCTTAACAAAGCAATTGCAAAATAGGAATTGCTCCCAATTATCGTTATGTTCATGAAGTCTGGCTTCAATCATAATCTTAATCAACCCAAAATGAAACATACTCCCTTCTAAACTCTTGGGGTTATGTTGTATGGATAAATCCATTTTCTTCAAATTGTTCAATAGATAGAAATGCATATCCAATTCGGATCCCTTAATAAAATTCATAAGAAGTTTGTTGACGATTAACATTGCAACGAGGATTTCACCCGCAAAGTGTTGCTAAAGCCTATTAATTACAAGCTAATAATTAATATAATACTAGTAGGTGGGACCCCCTTGTAGGTTGGAGGATCAGATCTGGTTCTTATCAGATGTTTTTATTGCTGTTCGACACAGATTACAAGATTGAGAATGATTGATGATCAATGCTGGTCCTATTCACGACAAATGGGTGAGGGATAATACACGTTTGTTCTCTTGCTCTAGACTCGAATTCCATGATGGATTATGATATCTGTTGTTACCTTTGCTATTTAGTCTTGGATTTATTACTTATGACACCTACAAAAGATACATGTTAGTAACAACAAATAAAGAGCAATTGAAAGGAAACAAAGCAATATAAACAAAAATGCAAAACGAAGGTACTAGTCTATACTAACATATTACACTATATGCATCGTTGTAAATCTTAGCTAACAAATAATAACTATGCGATTTATTGAGTTACATGGAAACATAGTTGATATGCATTACCGTATAGTTGGAAATGGTAATATGTGATGTGGGTGGCACTCTTGGAAATTAAGGGATGTTGGTTTCAATGCATGGTTCAATTGGATGAATTAATGGATTAGTGGGCTGTCATGTACTAAGGAATTGAATGAGTTTGAGAGTGGAGGAGACGTGCATTTAGTGCACGTCACTCCTACTCCTTCCGCTGGCTGCCACCCTAGTCGGGCTATTGTTCAAATTGTGTTTTTCTCTGGTTAGATTCAGACTTTCAAGCAGGGGAAGAACCGCTCAGCCAAGCTCGTGTTTTAAGGTGATTTTTGTTACAGGTATGTCTTTTCACAATCCATGGATATTCTCTGGTTATGAAATAGTTTTTGGCTGAGGATGTATGGGTCCGTGCGTTCCGTAAGTATGGCAACTGTGTAAATTTGTGATATTTTTCCAGAATGAATCGTTGATGGGTTTCATTGCAATAATGGTTGAAGTCACAGTGTTATTGGTCGTTTCGAGTGTTAGCAGCCATAAAGGCTCTCTATCATCCTTGTTGGTTTTAGTTGGAGGGTTTCGAGTGGCTACTTGTCTTCACGCATTTGTATCACCATACCCAGTATTTGGCTTTTATGGGGTTTAATGTGTTGGAAGCGCCTTGTGTCACTGTACATTGTTCACTTGGGTATTGGGTTGTTCATGCTACTAATGGTCGCGCAGTGGGTTATATTGCTTATTCTCAGCTCTATTTCGTCTCAACGTTGTTAGTTGGTTGGCTGGGAGAGCCACGAGGGTTATACCCTGCGTGTGCTAAGTATTGTTACAGGGCCAAAATGGAGCCTTGATCCTCTGCTCATAGCCTCTCCTGTCACGAGAATTGTCACCATGTCCGTGAAGTAAATTGTGGTATACCCTATGTGTGCACCTTTTGTCTTGGAGGTTTTCACCAATGAGAGGAGTTGACTCTAGTATTCCTGTGTTGGTCCACAGAGAAAACCCTTGATTTCTCAAGCTCGAGTGTTGATAGAGGGGACCGTTATGGCCTACCGGGTATACTGTTGGTTGTTATGGATTTGTGGTGTATTGTCGACATAGTTGATTACTGGCTCGCCTCATTGATTATATGATAATGGTGTTGGTTTTGGTATATAGTCACTACATTTGTTATTATAATTGAATGGATAAGCTCAACATGGTTAATTGGATGATTGTTAAATTGAATACACAGTCATTGTCCTTGTGATTATTGAATTGATAACCCAACACTTTTTTTAGTTGATTAAGTCACATCATTGCTTCATGCGTGATGCGTGGGTATGTGTGGCCTTCCTACAACATGTTAGGTTGAGTTGTTGATGGATGTATGTGTCTATCCGTTATGTGTATTGATGAATATCATGCTTCCTAGCAAGGATAAGCACATGATCCGTGACAATATAATTTCATTACAATCTAATTATTAAATGAATTAGAGGACGAGATCAGGCACGATTTTTGTGTCTGTATTTGATGATTGAAATAATTGGCAGTGGTTGAGGTGTTGGCGCTGAACAGAGTAGAAATAATTGACTGTGTATTCATTTGGAAATTGTTTTAAAATGTTAAATGGATAAATGAGAAGAGCAGAGATCATCTACAAGTTGTTGTGGAATACATATTGTCTTGTTTTGGTGACACTGTGTTACAAATTGACTACGAATAGTGAGCAAGTTAATGCACAAAATGGTTTAAATTTTACACAGTAGTTGTTCTTTTGGCACAATGATCATTTTGGTTGGTGTTGATCTTTTACATTGATTTGGAATGATTTTATGGATTACTTAATTTATTTTATGAATAGTACCCGATCTCTTTTCCTACCATTATTCCGCTTTCCGCTAATTACAACCCCCTCACCTTCCCGCATTCATTTTTCACTCCCTGTTCTAAAATTTAATTACAGTCAAGAGGAATTTTGAATTGAAGCAGTTTGAAGTCGCAGTTTCTTGGTTGGATTACAGTGATATTTTCTTCAATTTGCGTTATAGTTGATTGTTGTGGTCTTTGAGCAGTAACCATGTTTCTTTCCCCCTCATTTTATCATTTTTCGCTCAATACAAACCCCTTGCATATCCCATGACCTTTTGTTCACCCCCTGCACATTGACAATAGTTAAACAATTTATAAGGATTGGATTGCATGAGTCTGATATGTTGTTGAGCCAAAGTCTATTTCATAGTTTAAAGAGTTGTCATGTATGGTTGTTAAGGGAACTATTTGCTAATAAATTATGCATACAGGAATGAGCTTTTGAAGCAAAAGGTTGAAAACCGAGGCCTACCATGCCCTTGACAAAGGGAAAGCTACTACTGCTCCTCCCCCATCTTCAAATGATTCTGATAAATCAACATCCTCCCGCATGAAATTGAGGGACGAGTGCTCTCATGTGATCAACAAGATTAGTCCTAAGGGATCCACACAGTCTAAGGAAAATTCAGAGAGTTTAAAGGGTGATCCTAGCAACAAATGAAAGATTGCCTCACATACTGGAAAATATGGATTTTAAGTTTTATTTATTTGTCTGTTGTTGAAAACTATTGAGTTCAGATTTTTGGACAACAAGTTTTTTGGATATATTGGTAATATACTTATTTTTTGAAAATAATTTCAAATACCAATGAGATAATTTGTCAAAAATGAATGTGATGATGGGAGTTACAAGGAGCGGTGTTTTGTTTAATTAACTAGTTATGTTATGATTGTTAACAACTAGAGAGAGTCACAAGGGGTCCCACCTAATAGTTATTATTTATTTAAAACCCTTATTATGATTTATTACTTTTCTCCCTTAACTAAAAAGTTGGTTGAGTTCTTAGTTAACTTAACCAATGAGGTAGTTCAACTACTTCAACCAATTTTGATTTACTTAAAGGCAAAAGGAAAGGGAGGAACAAGAGGAGGATAGAAGGAGAAGCATACTAAGGTTTTCTCTTTGAGTTTATGTCGAGATAGTTCAGTTTTCATTCATTCCTTAATTTATCACAAGCCTAATTATTTTTTATGATAACAAGGTCTTATTGTAGACAACGAGATTCTGGGCTGAATTACATCATTCCGACACTTGTTTTTCAGAGGTGTTGATCTATCTTTTATAGTCTGTGTAGACTTGTCTGTTTGTGAATTAGTTTCATGACTGACAAAGGCTATTGTATAGAGTCAAGTGGGCAACAATCTGTTGCAAGTTGATCCAGCTTTTAGAGTTCGGTTTTTTATTTTCTGTCAGAGGTCCTTTTATATGTTCCATCGGGGATTTCTAAGTTTGAATTTGGTCCAGAATTTCTGCATGAAATTTTGTAAAAAGAATGACTCTTTGGTGAATTGGAATGAAATAAAGGATTGCTTTATGTCTCATCTGTCTTGATTATCATATTGGTGTCTTTACTTCTATCTCTACATTTATTTCAGCAATTGTTATATTAAGAAAATCATATTAAAATGAATTTTCCAACAAGCTTTTAATTGTGAAAAATACTAGCCTAAGCCCTTGTAATAAATACTTGTGAGTTAGGATTTTTATTTTGATGGCTATAAACATAGGGTGATATTCCCGTCTATTTTTCTTTAGCCAAGCAGAATATGAAAATGCTTGAGTAAGATAATTTCATATATTTTCCTCAACATTTATTTAGCGATAACACTGGGCATATCTTCGATATCTCTCTGGTTAATTTTTATACTCGATTTTGATCGATACATCTATTTTTATGATATTGATTCTTTGACTGTTTTATTTCTTAATGACTGTGCCTTTTGCAAGGCGGCCCAATATTGAGCCCGATCTTCAAGATCAGACCGACATTTCTTTGAATCTGTTTAATACCATTTTAGACGCTGCCAATACCCGTGTTGAGCTTAACTATTCATGGGCAACAATTGAACGAGATATTAACACTCAAGAACGATTGGAAGCTAGACGTAGACAACCTAGAAATCAATAGTAACTTTCTTGTTTCTTCAGTTTCGGCCTTTCTTTCATGTCCTTAGACTCTCGTGTTTCTAGAAGAAGAAGAGGCTTATCACCTGAAATTAATCCTATTGCTGAAATAGGAAGAAGGAACATTGTGTTATCTACCTAACGAAGTGCTCTAAGGAGAACTTTATCTGATTCATCTAGTTCATCTTTCTTTCCCTCATCTATCATCCACAAGATGGCATCTAGTGGTGGATCTGGTGGCATTGGAAGTGCTTCATCTTCTCAGTCTTCATCTTCATCAGTAATTGGTACCTTATACAACCACCATATCCTTGTCTAATCTACCACCAATCCCACCAAAGTTATTAAAAAAGTATGGGCTTTTTCAGTTTGAAGAAGACGCCACAACCACATCGTGGCATGTGTCCTCTCCTCTTAAGCTAGCACCTTCTAGTCGCCCACTTCTTAAATTCAAAGAACATCTTCCTAGGTTTTCAGGAAATAACACTGTCACTACAAACGAACACCTGGTGGCATTTTATGTGAGGAACACCATGAGGAAACCGGATGTGAGGTAAAGAAGAGTGCTAGAGATAAGATCTTTGGTAGAACACTAGAAGCTACTATCAATGTCCTAGATTTTATAGATCCCGAAGATGTCATGGTCATCAATACCAGGAATAAAGCCTATGCTCCCAAGGGCAAATTTGATCCTCCCCGCAGTTCTTCTAGCTCGAGCTCATCCTCACCCACTTTTATTGCTCAGGTTTCTAAGGTTCCTGAGAGTCAAGGAATTAATTCCCCTCTCCCCTATTCCAAGTACAATATCTTAAATCAATTGGCCAAGATCAAAGCAGATGCAACCCTTCTAGAGATGGTTTCTGTCCCTGAACAATAGATGCATCTGAAACAATTCATGGAAGGAAAATCTTCTGTTGTAGCCAATATTTCTGAAGAGGTAAATGAAGAGGATTAATCTGTAAATAAAGTAGGTGTACATAACTTTAGATACCCTGTAAAAAATCCCCCTTTTTATATTTCTGTAAAGACTATGGATAAGATCGCCCATTCTTGCCTCATTGATGGCGGTTCGGGCCCAAGTGTGATGTCGAAGATTATTATGGAAGAGCTAGGCTTGTCTTGTACAAATGAAAACGCCAGAAGCATGCTCTCCTATAATAGCCTACAACAAACGACCATAGGTGAGATTAAAGATGTAACCTTAGTTTTGCGTGCACACACTGAAATAAGGACAACCCTTAGTATTCAGGTAATCGATATACCTGTAAGAAATTACTCAATTATATTGGGAAGAGATTGGAAAGCCTTAACAGGTGGACACCTCTCACTCGACAGGAAAAATTTATCCGTTCCTCGAAATGGCAAGAACATTATGGTCCTTAGAGAGGGAAGGATTTCACCCTACATAGAGAGTGTTCCACAACCTAGTGTAAACTATATCGAGGAAGACCTAGGAGTATATTCCATCTTTGCTGAGGAGGATAATATTCCTTTGGAACAAATCGATTTAGATGATGATATGAGGCACATGCACTTTGATGGGTCATGCTCTGATGAAGGTAGTGGGGCTGGAATTATCTTGGTTTCCCCTGTAGGGAAAATTCATAGTCTTACAAGTTAGAGTTTGCTTGTACAAACCATGGCACTGAATTCAAAGCTTTATTATTAGGCATTGAAAATGCCTATAATCTTGGTTGTGGTCACCTTTCAATTTTTGGAGATTCTGAGCTTGTTGTGAACCTGGTACGTAAAATTTACTCTCCTAGCAGCAAGTTGATGGAACAATATACCCAAACTGTATGGGCACTTATCTCGAACCTATTATCTTTCAACATCACTCATGTTAAGAGGGAGTTAGATTCAATGGATGATTGGTTGGCTATCTTTGCAGCTTCTCCTAATCAACAACCTTTGCCTCACATGCTTGATTGTTCTTTTCAATCTCTATATTGTCCACATATCCCTGACGATGTAGAATCTTGGCAGGACCTCCCTAATGATGAGAGCGGTTGTGCTTCCATTCAAGATGAACCTCCTAAGCCCATGTAAATTATATCCATAGAAGACGATAATATTCCTAAAGGATTGACTCCTCTTGAAAGTTCATCTTCATCGAGTGATGTAGGCAATAAATAAGAACAAAAAGAAGAGGAGTTACGAAGGAAAGTAGGTGAAACTGTCTCCTTGAACATTGAGGCACTCGAATCTTCAAAGAGTGTTACAATAGGTGCCAAATGTTCTGATAAGGAAGAAATGAGGTTTGCCAAACTACTTGGTGGATTTCAAGATGTTTTTGCTTGGTCTTATGAGGATCTTCATGGTTTTGATCCTGGTCTTACACAACATGCTATTCACATGAAGGAAGGCATGAAACCAGATAGGCAAAAACAAAGACTTATTAACTCTGCATTTAAAGCAACTTTTAAAAGGGAGTTGGAAAATTTCTTAAAGGCTGGGATTATTTTTCCAGTCTACTCTGAATGGGTTTCCAATTGGGTACTTGTTCCGAAGACCACTGATCGTATTAGAACCTGCATTAGTTTTCACACTTTTAGTCAAGATATTATGAGAAATCCTTTTCCTCCCCTCAATATGGAAATGATTATGTAGTAGTTTGTAAGGTCACAGATGAGGCCCTTACTTGACAAAATTTTGGGTTACAGTAAAATCAATGGAAAAGGGGCAGATGTTCACAAAATCACTCTTATCACAAATTGGGGTACCATGACTTATAAACGCCTGCCTTCTGGCTTACATGATGAAAGTACCACTTTTAAAAGACCTATACACACAACTCTTGATGAATTGGTCAGTATCCATATCTATCTTGATGATTTAATTGTGTACGTTAAAGGACTGATAATTACCTAAGAGTTCCAAGTGTTATTTTTGGGTCCTTTCAAGATCGATTTTGTTTGAGGTACCCATTCTTACATTCTAAAAGATTTACAGGAGTGATTGCTTTCCTACAACACTAACGGTTCTCACTTGAAGCATTATGTGGAACCAACTTGAAAAGCTCTAACGCTGTTTGGATTTTCTGTATTTTGGTAGTCTAGCTCTGCTTTCAGTTTTCGCTATTTTTCTTTTTTGCTTACAATAGTTGATTTTTGTTTTCTATTTTAAACATTTCCCACCGCTTTTACATTTCTGTCACTTTATTTCCGCTATTTCAATTTTCTGCAATTTTATTCTGTTAGTCTTTTTTTTTTCTTTGTCATCTTTTAATTGATTTTGGTAAAGAATGAGATGTTGGATCAGTTCTGCCATAATGACACTCCTGCAAGATATTGTTAGTCAATAAAAATCAAGCTTACACAACTGTTACAATGTTTCCCCTGAAGACATACTTGAATTTGTTATCTGCTTTCACTGCTGTCTTATAAAGAGATTGGTTATCTCCCGCTTCTTCTTTCCATTTCTTCATCCATTTGAGAAATAAAAGAGCAGGTCCATTAATTTTTCTCCTCGGAGTAAGAGTCGATTTTGGTTGAATGATTATGCATACAGGGATAAACCCCCTCATACTTAACATTTTTCATGACTTATTCCCAAATTCCCAATCATTTTTCCATTAAATCCGCTCACTTCCCCTGTTGCATAATTATTCTGGTTATATCTTCTAAATTTACTATTCTTGGTCTGCGAAACCATGAGTTCTGAGCTCAAAATCTGTTCAAAACAAATTTCCCTGTGGAGTCGCCAGTTTGTTGACGATTAAAATCGCAATTAGGATTTCACCCGCAAAGTGTTGCTAAAGCCTATTAATTATAAGCTAATAATTAATATAATACTAGTAGGTGGGACCCCTTCTAGGTTGTAGGATCAGATTTGGTTCTTATTTGATGTTTTTACTGTTGTTCGACACTGCTTACAAGATTGAGAATGATTGATGATCAATGTTGGTCCTGTTCATGACAGATGGGTGAAGGATAATACATGTTTGTTGTCTTGCTCTAGACTCGAATACCATGATGGCTTATGATATTTGTTGTTACCTTTGCTATTTAGTCTTGGATTTATTACTTATGACACCTGCAAAATATACATGTTAGTAACAACAAATAAAGAGCAATTGAAAGGAAATAAAGCAATATAAACAAAAATGCAAAAGGAAGGTACTAGTCTATACTAACATGTTACACTATATGCATCGTTGTAAATCTTAGCTAACAAATAATACCTATGCGATCTAGTGAGTTACATGGAAACATAGTTGATATGCATTACTGTATAGTTGAAAATGGTAATATGTGATGTGGGTGGTGCTCTTAGCAATTAAGGGATGTTGGTTTCAATGCATGGTTCAATTGGATGAATTAATGTATTAGTGGGCTAGTGCGCACTAAGGAATTGAATGAGTTTGAGAGTGGAGGAGACGTGCATTTACTGCACGTCACTCCTACTCCTTCCACTGGCCACCACCCTAGTCGGGCTATTGTTCAAACTGTGTTTTGCTGTGGTTAGATTCTGACTTTCAAGAAGGGGAAGAACCACTCAGCCAAGCTCGCGTTTTAATATGCTTTTGGTTACATGTATGTCTTTTCACCATCCATGGATCTGCTCTGGTTCTGAAATAATTTTTTGGCTTGGGATTTATTGGTTTGTGTTTTCCTTAAGTATGGCAATTGCGTAAATTTGTGATATTTTTCTGGAATGAATCGTTGATGTGTTTCATTGCAATAATGGTTGAAGTCACAGTGTTATTGGTCGTTCTAAGTGTTAGCAGCCATAAAGGCTCTCTGTCATCCTTGCTGGTTTTAGTTGGAGGGTTTGAAGTGGCTGGATGTCTTCACGCATTCGTATCACCATACCCAATATTTGGCTTTTATTGAGTTTAATGAGTTGGAAGCACCTTGTGTCACTGCACATTGTTCTCTTGGGTATTGGGTTGTTCATGATACTAATGGTCGTGCAATGGGTTATATTGCTTCTTCTTGGCTCTGTTTCGTCTCAGCGTTGTTAGTTGGTTGGCTGGGAGAGCCACGGGGGTTATAACCTGCGTGTGCTAAGTATCGTTACAGGGCCAAAATGGAGCATTGCTCCTCTGCTCATAGCCTCTCCTGTCACGAGAATTGTCACCGTGTCCGTGAAGTAAATTGTGGTAAACCCAGTGTGTGGACCATTGGTCTCAGAGGTTTTCACCAATGAGAGGAGTCGACTCTAGTATCCATGTGTTGGTCCACAGAGCAAACCCTTGATTTCTCAAGCCCGAGTGTTGATAGAGGGGAGCATTATGGCCTTCCGGGTATACTGTTGGTTGTTATGGATTGGTGGTGTATTGTCGACATAGTTGATTACTGGCTCACCCCATTGATTATGTGACAATGGTGTTGGTTTTGGTATCTAGTCACTACATTTGTTATTATAATTGAATGTATAAGCTCAACATGGTTAATTGGATGATTGTTAAATCAAATACATATTCGTTTTCCTTGTGATTATTGAATTGATAACCCAACACTGTTTTTAATTGATTAAGTCACAACATTGCTTCGTGCGTGATGCGTGGGTATGTGTGGTGTTCCTACAACATGTTAGGTTGAGTTGTTGATTATTATGACTGTGTGTTTTAATTGCCATGGAAGTATTTCAATCGGGATGATTATGGTATGGCCATCCACTGTGTATGTTATGGATATTATTGCATGCGCCCTCAGAGATGGTCACGAGGGTTTTAAACAAAATGGTTTTGCTGCAATTTGATCAATTTATGGGATGAGATCAGGTTTATTGTTGCTACCTCGCTATATTTATTGATATCCCAACATTATGGTTGTTTAGTTTCAGAGTAGTTGGAAATTTGCAGTCACATAAGTGCTCTTGCGTTTTGTTGAATGTCTGCATGTTTCACAGCATAATAGGTGTTAAATGGTGATGGTTGCATGTGAGTTTAAATGACAAGTCATGGTCTTTGCATTTAAAATATTGATGGATGTATGTGGCTATCCGTTATGTGTATTGATGAATATGATGTTTCCTAACAAGGATAAGCACATGATCCGTGACAGTATAATTTCATTACAATCTAATTATTAAATGAATTAGAGGACAAGATTGGGCACAATTTTTGTGTCTGTATTTGATGATTGAAATAATTGGCAGTGGTTGATGAGTTGGCGCTGAACATAGTAGAAATAATTGACTGTGTATTCATTTGGAAATTGTTTTAAAATGTTAAATGGATAAATGAGAAGAGCATAGCTCCTCTACAGGTTGTTGTGGAATGTATAATGTCTTGTTTTGGTGACACGATGTTACATATTGACTACGAATAGTGAGCAAGTTAATGCACATAATGTTTTAAATTTTATACAGTAGTTGGTCTTTTGGCACAATGATCATTTTGGTTGGTGTTGATCTTTTACATTGATTTGGAATGATTGTATGGATTACTTAATTAATTTTATGAATAGTATCCTCTCTCTTTCCCTACCATTATCCCGATTCTGCTAATTACAACCCCCTTGCCTTCCCACATTCATTTTTCACTCCCTGTTCTAAAATTTAATTACAATCAAGAGGAATTCTGTATTGAAGCAGTTTGAAGTCACAGTTTCTTTGTTGGATTACAGTGATATTTTCTTCGATTTGCGTTATAGTTGATTGTTGTGGTCTTTGAGTAGTAACCACGTTTCTTTCCCTCTCATTTTATCATTTTTCGCTCAATACAAACCCCTCGCATATCCCAGGACCTTTTGTTAACCCCCTGCTCATTGATAATAGTTAAACAATTTATAAGGATTGGATTGCATGAGTTTGATATGTTGATGAGCCAAAGTCTATTTCATATTTTAAAGAGTTGTCATGTATGGTTGTTAAGGGAACTATTTGCTAATAAATTATGCATACCAGAAAGAGCTTTTCAAGCAAAAGGTTGAAAATTGAGGCCTACCATGCCCCTGACAAAGGGAAAGACACTACTGCTCCTCCCCCATCTTCAAATTATTCTGATAAATCAACATCCTCCCGCATGAAATTGAGAGACAAGTGCTCTCATGTGATCAACAAGATTAGGCCTAAGGGCTCCACACAACCCAAGGAAAATTCAAAGAGTTTAAAGGGTGATCCTAGCAACAAAGGAAAGATTGCCTCATAGACTAGAAAATATGGATTTTAAGTTTTATTTATTTGTCTGTTGTCGAGAACAGTTGACTTTTGATTTTTGGACAATAGGTTTTTTGGATATATTGGTAATATACTTATTTTTTGGTAATAATTTCAAATACCAATGAGATAATTTGTCAAAAATAAATGTGATGATGGGAGTTACAAGGAGAGATGTTTTGCTTAATTAACTAGTTATGTTATGATTGTTAACAACTAGAGGGAGTCACAAGGGGTCCCACCTACTAGTTATTATTTATTTAAAACCCTTATTATGATTTATTACTTTTCTCCCTTAACTAAAAAGTTGGTTGAGTTCTTAGTTAACTTAACCAATGAGGTAGTTCAACTACTTCAACCAATTCCGATTTGCTTAAAGTCAAAAGGAAAGGGAGGAACAAGAGGAGGATAGAAGGAGAAGCATACTAAGGTTTTCTCTTTGAGTTTATGCTGAGATAATTCAGTTTTCATTCATTCCTTAATTTATCAAAAGCCTAATTCTTTTTTATGATAGCAGGGTCTTATTGTAGACAACAGGATTCATGGTTGAATTACATCATTCCGACACTTGTTTTTCAGAGGTGTTGATCTATCTTTGATAGTCTATGTAGACTTGTCTATTTGTGAATTAGTTTTCATGACTGACAAAGGCTATTGTGCAGAGTCGAGTGGGAAACAATCTGTGGCAAGCTGATCCAACTTTTAGAGTTTAATTTTTGATTTTCTGTTAGAGGTCCTTTTGTATGTTCCATTAGGGATGTCTAAGTTTGAATTTGGTTTGAAATTTCTGCATGAAATTTTGTAAAAAGAATGACTCTTTGGTGAATTGGAATGAAATAAAGGATTGCTTTATGTCTCATCTATCTTGATTATCATCTTGGTGTCTTTACTTTTGTCTCTACATTTATTTCAGCAACTGTTATATTCAGAAAATCATATTAAAATGAATTTTCCAACAAGCTTTTAATTGTGAAAAAGACTAGCCTAAGCACTTGTAATAATTACTTGTGAGTTAGGATTTTATTTTTGATGGCTATAAACATAGGGTGATATTCCTACCTATTTTTCTTTAGCCAAGCATAATCTGAAAATGCTTGAGTAAGATCATTTCATATCTTTTCCTCAACATTGATTTGATGACCATACTGCGGAGATCTTCGATATCTCTCTGGCTAATTTTTATACTCAATTTTCATCGATACATCTATTTTTCTGATATTGATTCTTTGACTGTTTTATTTCTTAATGACTGTGCCTATTGCAAGGCAACCCAATATTGAGCCCGGTCTTCAAGATCAAGCTGACATTTCTTTAAATCTATTTAATACCATTTTAGACACTACCAATATCTGTGCCGATCTTAACCATTCATGGGTAGCAATTGAACAAAATATTAGCGCTCAAGAACGATTGGAAGCTAGACGTAGATAGCCTAGAAATCAACAGTAACCTTCTTGTTTCTTCAGTTTTGGCCTTTCTTTCATGCCCTTAGACTCTCGTGTTTCTAGAAGAAGAAGAGGCTTATCACCTGGAATTGATCCTATTGCTGAAATAGGAAGAAGGAACGTTGTGTTATCTACCCAAGGAAGTGCTCTAGGGAGAACTTTGTCTGATTCATCCAGTTTGTAATATCCCTAAGGCCGAACCCAATTGAAAATGTAAATATAAATGTACATAAGCTGGTGAGTTGATTTGATATCATTTTGGTATGCACATTCCATAGTGTAGCGCGCACAGGTACTGCACAGTAAAATGAGGAAGTGTGCACATTCTGGGATACCGCGCGCAACATCTTAAGTGTGCGCGATGTAGAGGCCAGGGAGCCTTGTGTATCTAATATGTTTTATAGGCTGCCGAGCCATTATTATAAGCTAGGATGCTTATGTTTCGATTAGGCCGAAGATCCTAGATGTTAAAGGCCAGTGCGCCTATTTTTGTACATATCTCATAATTAATATAAAATACATCATTGTGCGCAGATCGACCACGATAAAAGAGATGGGGGACTAAACTACACTGGTTAGGGAAAGGGAAGGGGCTAAGTTAAGGAATATTATATTAATATTTCTTAAATCATAAAGTATGGATATTTATGTTATCCTAAGTTCTAAGTTGGGGCCAAGTGGGCCAAAGTAGCTTCCAACATGACAAGTGTCAAGTTGGGGGCATGCATACATATTGTTGGACTTAGTTCATTTTGGGGGGATGTCCATCATTCCGACCATCATATTTTCCCTGATTCACCCATCACTGAGATCTACAGTCAATCATCCAGGAGTATTGGCAGCCATAGAACGATCTATTGTATCTTCGTGACCTTACCTGAACCCATATCCAGAGCCTTCTGTTGGGTAAATGTTAGCTTGGGAGTGGGATTGAAGAAGCAGGTTGTCAGGCCCGTGGGAAATTGAGGAGGCAGGTTGTCATGCCCGTGAGAAATTCTCCGGGTGAGTTAATTGCTAGGGATTAATTTCTGAAGGTGCTGAACTACAACTGCAGGGATCTGAGACTTCCTATCCAGCCTGTTGCTGAAGCCTTGGAAGGGAAGTGGGGTAGAAGAGGGACTATTGAGAAGAGAAGGGGCACACTTCCTTGGGTGGGACATGCATGTGGGGAATGAGGGACTGTAGGCTGTTAGTTGAGTGAGCACCTAAGACAGAGTCTTTGTTGTTGTTCATGATCCTTTAGCTTGGTTAGAAACCCCTTTACCCGGGTGGAGTTTAGTCCCTACTCGTGGGTGACTCATTGTTGAGAGTGATGAACAGTGTGGTCTAAGGCTGGGAGGTTCATGGAAGGTCTGCACACAGTTGGTGATATTCTCACAAAGATAAGTGTCAATTGTGTGATTATTTTACATGCTGCATTGTTATTCACGTGTTATTTTTATGGGTTTATCCTATTCGTGATTATAGCTATCTATATGCTTATGGTTATTGCATGTATATGTTTACTGCTTTTCAATGTGAATCCATGCATTTACATAGCGTATTTGTCTGTTCATGATTTATATATATTAAGCTTCTGCAAGAGTTCTGTGTGTGCATATGTTTTAATTGCATGCAGTTAGAAAATTATATGAGACATAACTTAGTTAGAATGCTAAGTATGTTATAGTATGTTCCGCACAAAGAACATATGTGTTCTCCAGCATAGCGTGGCCTGACATGAATGGTCGACGACGTTACAATTGGTATTTGAGCATGAAAGAGTGTTATGGAGTAGCATGGCCTGGCCTGTATCAGGTTGGGAATGTTACAAAGATGGTTTAAGAGCTAAGTAAAGCATCTGAGGAGTGGCTCGCCCCCGACCTGTGTGAGGCCGGGGATGTCACAAATTGGTATTAGAGCTTCAATTTTCAACACTGAGCCTGAATGGGCCGAGAAAGTTGAGTTGAAGAAAAATGTCACAAAGAATTTAATTCGAAGTGGCCAAATTTTAGTTGTAGATCATCCATGGAAAAAAAAGTAACAACAACTGGGTGGAAATGGGGAAAAGCCCCAATTTCTGTGGATGGATTCATGAGAAAATGGAGAAATTCATCCAAGTGATGAGATATTACTGATTTAATATCTGTCCTAGAAAATTCAAACCTAGAATTGGTCGAATTTGAAGTTACAGTGAAGCCATGACAGATGGAGTGGAAAAGGTTAGTGTGCAGGTACCGTGTGAAAAATGTTAGCGTGCAGGTACCGCGCAGAAAATGTTAGCGTGCAGGTACCGCGTAGAAAAGTTAGCATGCTGGAGCGCGCGGTAAATTGTGGTGCCGCATGGAAGAATATGGTGTGCGGGTGCACACACTAAATTTGGCATTGCACATAGTGCAAACGCATAATAAGGTGCGTGCGGTGTACACACACACAATAAGGGCGCACAGGGTGTATGTAGTATTGACAGAGCATAGTGGAGTTTGGTTGGCGCACACACAATATGGGTATATGTTGTCGCATGATAGTTTAGTATGTGCGCGCAGAGTATTGATGGTGGGGGCATATTGAACTTTGGCATGGTGCAATGCATAGAGTGAAATGCATGTGGTATATCAGTGCGTGATACAAAAACTGCGCGCAACGGGTAATAGTGCAAGAACCAAAATTGCGATCTGTAGTTATTGGCGCACGACACGAAAGTGCGCACATGTTATTGGCGTGACAAAGAAGTGATACACAGTGGTTGTAAAGTGAACGAAGCATGATTTAACTATGATGTTGCAGCACATGGAAAATACGGGAGAACAGATTGAAATTTGTGCGCGCGAAGTTGTTTGAAGGGGGAAGAACAACATAAACAGTGAAGGGTAAATTATAAGACCCCGACTAGCTCCATGAAGCCATAATTTTCTGCTCAAGACTCAGAATTGAGCATGTGAGCAAGCGTTGGAAAGATCTTGGATAGTGGAATATAATTATCCACCCAGAAAATTGATTGGGAATTCAATGTTTCAGGAAATCAAAAGAAAGGCTTCTGATAAATTATTGAACCAAAATGGTTCATATTTTTCATAAAATTTCTGAAACAGTCAGTCTGACAAGTTTTGTTGGTTGCACATTTTGCAGAGTTAACAACAACTAGATCAGATCAAGATCAATTTAGAGTCCAGAGTAATGGAAGAGGCACCAAGAAATTACAACCAGGAAGATGAAGTTAGAGGGATGGATGTCCATTTGAGCATGGAAGGAACCAACTCCAATGGACATGGTGAAGAAAGGGATGAAAACATAAATATGGCAGAGACCATTAAAATTTTATAGAAGGATGTTCTAAGCCATAAAGCTGATAATGAAAGGCTTATGAGAGCCAAGGAGTAGCAGGATGACTTCAACATGAAGTTATTGGAGAGCTTGAACAAAATAGAAAAGAAATTGGATAAGGAGAGTGGCTCAAGCAAATCGGGAAGTCACAAGTCTCATGATGAGAAAAGAAAAACAAGAAGTGTTAGCAGGCATCACCACCACTCCCTGAGGAATTCCAATAAGAGATCACACAGAAGCTCAAGTCCATCTCCTATCAGAAAGTACGAGAGGTCTGGGGTGGATGAACTGCGAGGAGAAATGAACAAAATCAAACCTCCTACATTTGATGATGAGCACAAGAAGGATGAAGATGCAGAGACATGGTTGTTGGGCATGAGAAAGTATTTTCAATTGCATAATTATTCCTCTCATGCAGAGGGTAGAATTTCCATCTATCAACTCAAAGGAAAAGCATCCATGTGGTGGGATTAACTTGTGTAGGTACAACACATCAAAGAGAAAAGTGTTCTTTGAACTCAAGCTTGGGAGTATGACAATTGAGGAATATGAGAAAAGGTTTCTAGAACTGATGAAGTATGTCTCTTTCATCAAGGATGAGACAGTCAAAATTCAAAGGTATTTGAGTGGATTGCCATCATTCATCAGTGACAAAATATAGTATGATGATGCCAAGACATTGGAGGAGACCATAAGGCGAACTAAATGCCTATGTGATCAACAAAAATCAAGGCCAACATTCCAAAAATATTGGGAAGATAAAAAAAAATTCAAGATGGATCAAAGGAAGAAGGGGTCTAAACCACCATTCTTCAGAAGTAGTCCATAGGGACAACAAACTCCTAAGGAACCCTGAACGATGGACACAGGAAGTCAAAGGCCAAGGCAACCACCTATTCAATGTTGGGGTTGTACAGGGGATCACATGTTCATAGATTGTCCTCATAGAGGTGAAAAAGGGAGGATTGTTCATAATGTACAACAAGCTGAAACAATGGAGGACATGGGTAGAAAGATGCCCAGGATCTGTGCAACCCTGGACAACAAGCAAGCAGAATATCAGTCACATATGATTGAAGTAAGGTGGAGCAAGAAGGCACTTTTCAAGTGCGTTCGGTGCACATTCTGGACTAGAAAACCAAACATCTCCGGAATCGAGCCATAGAGCTTGTAAAGGTCCAATGGACCTGGTACGGTCCCGAGGACGTTACTTGGGAGAATGAGGATGCAATGCGGGCAGAATACTCACATATTTTTGAGGATTTTGAAATTTAGTTGTACATGGGTACATGATGCACCGAGGACAGTGCATAAATAAGGGGAGGGGATTGTAATATCCCTAAGGCCGAACCCAATTGCAAATGTAAATATAAATGTACATAAGCTGGTGAGATGATTTGATATCATTTTGGTATGCACATTCCATGGTGTAGCGCGTAGGTACTACGCAGTAAAATGATGAAGTGTGCACATTTCGAGATACCGCGCGCAACATCTTAAGTGCGCGCGATGTAGAGGCCATGGAGCCTTGTGTATCTGATATGTTTTATAGGCCGGTGAGCCAGTATTATAAGCTAGGATGCTTATGTTTTGATTAGGCCAAAGAGCCTAGATGTTAAAGGCTAGTGCGCCTATTTTTGTGCATATCTCATAATTAATATAAAATACATCGCTGTGCGCAGACCAACCACGATAAAAGAGATGGGGTACTAAAATCCACTGGTTAGGGAAAGGGAAGGAGCTAAGTTAAGGAATATTATATTAATATTTCTTAAATCATAAAGTATGGATAATTATGTTATCCTAAGTTCTAAGTTGGGGCCAAGTGGGCCAAAGTAGCTTCCAACATGACAAGTGTCAAATTGGGGGCATGCATACATATTGTTGGACATAGTTCATTTCGGGGGGGATCTCCATCATTTAGACCATCATATTTTTCCCGATTCACCCATCACTGAGATCTATAGTCAATCATCCAAGAGTATTGGCAGCCATGGAATGATCTATTGTATCTTCATGACCTTACCTGAACCTGTATCCAAAGCCTTTTGTTGGGTAACTGTTAGCTTGGGAGCGGGATTGAAGAAGTGGGTTGTCAGGCCCGTGGGATATTGAAGAGGTGGGTTGTCAGGCCCATGAGCAATTCTCTGGGTGAGAGAATTGCTGGGGGTCGATTTTTGAAGGTGCTAAACTACAACTGTAGGGATTTGAGACTTCCTATCCAGCCTGTTGCTGAAGCCCTGGAAGGGAAGTGGGGCAGCTGAGGTACTGTTTAGCAGAGAAGGGGCACAATTCCTTGGGTGGGACAGGCATGTGGGGAATGAGGGACTGTAGGCTGTTAGTTGAGTGAGAACCTGAGACAGAGTCTTTGCTATTGTTCATGAGCCTTTAGCCTGGTTAGGAGCCCCTTTACCGAGTGGAGTTTAGTCCTAGATCGGGGGTGACTCACTGTTGAGAGTGATGAACAGTGTGGTCTAAGGCTAGGAGGTTCATGGAAGGTCTGCACGTAGTTGGTGATATTCTCACAAAGATAAGTGTCAATTGTGTTATTAATTTACATGCTGCATTGTTATTCACGTGTTATTTTTATGGGTTTATCCTATGCGTGATTATCACTGTCTGTATGCTTATGGGTATTGCATGTATATGTTTACTACTTTTTAGTGTGAATCCATGCATTTACACAACGTATTTGTCTGTTCACGTTTTATATATATTAAGCTTCCGCAAGAGTTATGTGTGTGTCCTCTCCTCTTAACCTAACACTTGCTACTCGTCCACTTCCTAAATTCAAAGAACATCTTCCTAGGTTTTCAGGAAATAACACTGTCACTACAAACGAACACCTGGTGGCATTTTCTAATGCTTGTCATAACATAGGGGCCAATGACAATTATACTCGCATGCGCTTATTCACCAATTCCTTAGAATGAAAGGTTTCGACCGATTTCTTTGACCTTCCTCCTAAGATTTTGTCTACTTGGGTGTAGTTAATCGATTGGTTTAGATCTACTTATGGGAAATCTAAAAGCCCAGCCGAGAAGTTACGTGAATACAATAACATCACCTATAAGGATGGTGAGACCATCAAGTCTCCTAGCTCGTTGTGCTTCCTTAGCTCGTTAAGTAGCTTCTACCCAACTGTGGGGGTGAGCCATGAAGAAATGGGCACATATCTCATCCTTGAGGCCACCGATAAAGCATTCTCGGAAAAAAGCATCACACATGCCCTCTATGCAGAAATCCAAGCACTCAAAATAAGCTATAAAGTCTTCAATTGTGCCAGATTGTTTCAACTTTGTTAGACGACCTAAATGGTGGGTGTCAATGTTAAAGTGTTCATAAAGCTCTGCAAAAAATTGTGTCCAAGACACATATTCTTGGCGGACATTTTTTCTCCATTGCCACCATTACCAACGTTCTTGATCTAGATGGAGAACACCATACCAGAGTTTGGCCAAGTCATCAATAATGTCATACAAACATAAATAGTGTTCCATTTGAGTTACCTATCCGGTGGGATCTAAGCCATCAAATTTGTTCACATCCACTCTAGGAAGGCATAGGTCACCTTGAAAGAGACGGGAAGGAAAATTCTGGGAATTGGAGGAAGTCTCACCTTCACGATGCAAAAGTTGGTCAGAGGAGGTAAGGTCTCCAGTTATATTCAGCTTGGCGCAGATTTGGGCAATGAAGGATTCAAGCTGGGTAGAGAGGTCTTGTTTCAGGGTTTTCTTTTTTTCATCTATGGTGGAATTAATTTTGGCATTGATGGTGGTATTATCGACACTGCACACTTCCTTTTGGGTCTATGAGAAATCACATGACAAGGTATTGAGGCGGGTTTCAAGGTCTTGGCTATGGGTGTGGGCCATGATGAAAGGGGGAACCAGAAAGTGAGGGTGGGATCACATAGAAAATAGGTTATGGGTGAAGGGTATCATGATGATCAGGGCGAAGAGGGGAATCCAATGGGGTAGGTCCTAGATAAGGGGTTTGAAAGGCGGTTTGGACTACATAGAAAAAAAGTTGAAAAATGATAGGTATTATTGCGATCAGAATGAAAAGAGGAGTCCAATGGGATAGGTCTGAAATAAGGGTGCAGACATGCCCCCTTTTTTTTTTTTAACTCTTGCAGAGCTATACACTGAATTGAATAATACTGAATTGGAGAAATGCCCAAATTCTTAACAGGGAGAAATATGTAGTAATTTTGCAACTCGAATGCAGATGGAAAGGTTGCACAACAATATATTTTGTCTGTTCCCTATTTCGTTCTGTTTCTGTCCGAAGGGTTAGGGTTTTCAGGGTGCCTATAGACAAGGGTTTGGCTTGTGCTATAGGTCTCTGATATATGTGGGTCAAACAATAGTACCCGACACAATATCTCAGGGCACCAACTAAGGAGGCTATAGCATACCCTTAGCCATACTACCTGATTACCGAGGTAATAGAGAGTATCTTCCTGAGTGCTTTTCTTGGTGGAACTATAGTAGTCAGGAGGTCGATCAATTTATCTACAAATGGCTTCAGGATAGCTAGGAAAGTCCATATACAAGTGTTTTATGATGCGTTACCACTCAAAGGGGTACCAACAGGGGTTACAAGGGTGGCCGACAATGTGCGCTTAAGTACCACTTGTAGTTCCTGCATGTATGCTCCCCTAATCGTAGATTTATGCGCTGAATGACAAATCACTGTAGCTTTAAGACAACATAATACGTCTCTACCCTGGAATTTTTTTACCACAGTTTCTGCCAAGGAAAGTGATCTGATACCACTTGTTGGGTACCAGATATATTATAATAGCAGAAAAGAGAAACATAACAACGAAATAACAACAGAAAATGTAAATACTATAGAGAATAACAACAGAACACCGAATTATATGGAACCACAACACCAAAATAATACCTTTATTGATAGGGAACAATGTTCACTTTTCTCTTCGAGGAGGCAACCTCCAACAGAGTAGAGCTCTATCACAATAATTATCCAGACAAAACTTCTCATGCCCTTGACTCCTATTTTTAGTAAATCTATCTACCACAAGAACAATCTACAGGAAGATCTTCTAGAAGCGGAAGCTTCTATTAGGTCTTCCTACATTTGACTTTTTATTCCTTATTACTAGGCCTTATTAAAATTGGCCTTTATTACATGGAAAATATGTTATTCTACCTACATGAGGGGTTAGGGAGGTTAGGTCCCTAACACGAGGAGCCAACGAATGGATTTTTTTGGCACGGTCCCAATAGAGGGTTGCATGAGTGAAGAAGCAATTTAGTGCCTAATTCTGAGTGCTAGTAGATTGGTGTGTTAACAGAGAATTATGAGCTTTGTTAACGGAGGATTTGGGCCCAAGATAGAGTTCTGAGGCAATCGAGTTCTGTAGCTTCTTGTAGAGTAAATAAATAACTCTACACATGTGGGAAAACAGGTCGGGAGGTCAGTAGAGACCCCTTTGTTTGTGGGACAAGGGACCTCCTCCGCGCAATGATTTCACTGCTAAAGTCTAAAATCACAATTATTATATTTTATTATATTTTTAAAATTTCCAAAGATTTTATTAATTTATATTATTCAACTATTATAATATATTAAATTTAAATAATTAAATACCAAGTAAAACCAATTTTGATCTATACACTTTTGATGAAATGGTTTTACAATTTTTTACTCTATTACCAACTTTATGAATCTTCTATTAAAAGTGTATGTAAGTATTAGTTGAATTTTCTATTAAAAAGTATGCTAGGTTTTGTATTAAAATGTATGCAAATATTGGATTTGGTTAATGAATGAAAAAAATAATTGAATAATTACTCTTATAAAATGTTTTTTTTTCCTCAAAAAAGAGCGCGGGAAAACCCTCAAGTACTTCCCCACTTCGTGGATGGTAAACGAGGTAAACCACCAACCTTGACTATGGGGCCTAACCCCAAGGGGGAACAAGATATTCAAACTCGTGACCTTCTCTGTTGGGGATAGCTTCACGTCTAGCTTAAAACCACTTGAGCTAACCCTTGGGGCTAATTACTCTTATGAAATGTTATTTTTTCATTTATTTTAATGATTAAGTTATAATAATTATTCATTAAATTTATAATAGTTATATTTAATAATTTTTATTATTTAAAATTATAATTAATTAAATTTAAATAATTAAATATGAAAACAAAATCATTAATAATAATGAATTTTAATATACTCATTTTGCTTTAAATCACTTTACGATTTTTTTCTCTACCACCAACTTTATGAATCTTCTCATAAGGAAATGTAAGTATTAGATTTGGTTAGTGAAGAAAATAATTAATTTGTTAAGGTTAAAGGAATACTAAAGTAAATTGATTTTATATTACCCCCGGATGGGGTGTCAGTGTGGGTTTAATGTTAGCCTATTCAGAAATTGAGCCACCCCCACTTGGCTTTCCAATCTCCTAGGTGGCCACACATATGGATTTATTTATACCCCTTGCGTTCAGTCCTAAAAAATGATTCGATATCTTGAGCGTGTGCCTATGGTGCTTCGTACATGCAATGCGAAGGGAAATACCACCTAGGTCATTCACACATTCACTATGTAGACTTTGTCTTTAAGGTTTTCCTACATCAAGATGGAAATTGCAAGAGATTGAGGAATGTTTCTTATTGCAGCCTAGGCTCATTATGATAAGTGTTTTTCTTGGAGGATTAAGGGAATAACTAAGACCCTCTCGCCCAACTTTCTGTGCTTTCTTCCCCTCCTTATGTCTTGTATCTAGGAAAGGGGGAGAGATTGTAGAGGCAGGGGTGCTCATTGACATGGGGGTACCTTGCAGGCCAATTTGGAGCAATTAGTTGGAGAATCGGGAAGGGAGGGCAGAGCACCGCCTCAATCAATAGTGATTCTAAATACATAATTGGGAACATAAGTGGAGAAATCCAAAATATGGTTCACTTTAGAAGAATCATTCTCTCGAGGACGTCACATTGATTGGTGATCTAAAAATGAAGAAGACTTGAAAAACTTGAGAATTATTGCAAGTAAATGTTATGTGTTTAAAGCAAATGAATCAGTTTGCAACACATAAATTAAAGGATTACTTATGCAAATTTACATATAGATAGCAGCATAATCATTGAACATAAGCACATAAACACAACAATTTGATAAAGGAGTTCACCCCTCTCTTGGTCTACATCTCCTGGTCCAGCTTCCAATGGATCATTATTATTAATTGCTCAAAGTGCTCAAAAACATGTCTTACAATGCTCAAAATGACAAACTGACTGCTCTAATGGCTTCAGAGCGTCCCAAAACCCCTGTTTGGGCTCTTTCGGCACCTCAATCGGTCGAAAAACGAAAAAGTTAGGCCTCCTGGAAGTCTCCCTCTTCAAGCTTGCTGTCTCTGCATCTACAAAATGCACCCCTGTTGTTTGAACCTGGCTCACACGCAATTTAAAGCGTGAAAACCCAGCATCGGGCGCAACCACACCAACGGTGCAAACCGTAGGACGGTTAAGGGCACGCCAGCCCCTAACCGCCTAGGCACCTGGGCGTATGGGTCATAGAACCGCGCGCTAAAATAAATGGGGCTTCATCCATATAACTTTGGAACCATATTACAACTGTTGGAACCATATTACAACCGTTGAAACCATATTACAAAATGCGCGCGCACCAATGTATATACCCGTGGTCACATATATATGAAAAGCGCGCGACCAAGGGCTGGGCTAGGCCCGGCCCGGTCGCGGCCCCAACTATACCAACAAGTGGCTTTAAATATAACTCAAAACATATATATATCAAGGTATGAGCGGTAGCCCGATGGGTTATCGGAGTTTGTATAAGTGTTTGTGCGGTGGGGAGGTCCGGGGGTCGAACCCCACGGACTCCATAC
>SNQJ01S0022498.1:51962-89882 GCA_010110895.2 Picea sitchensis
TGGAGATTCTGAGCTTGTTGTGAACCTGGTACGTAAAATTTACTCTCCTAGCAACAAGTTGATGGAACAATATACCCAAACTGTATGGGCACTTATCTCGAACCTATTATCTTTCAACATCACTCATGTTAAGAGGGAGTTAGATTCAATGGGTGATCGGTTGGCTATCTTTGCAGCTTCTCCTAATCAACAACCTTTGCCTCACATGCCTGATTATTCTTTTCAATCTCTATATCGTCCACATATCCCCGACGATGTAGAATCTTGGCAGGACCTCCCTAATGATGAGAGCGGTTGTGCTTCCATTCAAGATGAACCTCCTAAGCCCATGTAAATTATATCCATAGAAGACGATAAGATTCCTAAAGGCTTGAATCCTCTTGAAAGTTCATCTTCATCGAGTGGTGTAGGCAATAAATAAGAACAAAAAGAAGAGGAGTTATGAAGGAAAGTAGGTGAAACTGTCTCCTTGAACATTGAGGCACTCGAATCTTCAAAGAGTGTTACAATAGGTGCCAAATGTTCTGATAAGGAAGAAATGAGGTTTGCCAAACTACTTGGTGGATTTCAAGATGTTTTTGCTTGGTCTTATGAGGATCTTCATGGTTTTGATCCTGGTCTTACACAACATGCTATTCACATGAAGGAAGGAATGAAACCAGATAGGCAAAAACAAAGACTTATTAACTCTGCATTTAAAGCAACTTTTAAAAGGGAGTTGGAAAATTTCTTAAAGGATGGGATTATTTTTCCAGTCTACTCTGAATGGGTTTCCAATTGGGTACCTGTTCCGAAGACCACTGATTGTATTAGAACCTGCATTAGTTTTTGCACTTTCAGTCAAGATATTATGAGAAATCCTTTTCCTCCCCTCAATATGGAAATGATTCTGTAGCAGTTTGTAAGGTCACAGATGAGGCCCTTATTTGACAAAATTTTGGGTTACAGTAAAATGAATGGAAAAGGGGCAGATGTTCACAAAACCACTCTTATCACAAATTGGGGTACCATGAGCCTTCTGGCTTACATGATGCAAGTACCACTTTTAAAAGACCTATACACACAACTCTTGATGAATTGGTTAGTATCCATATCTATCTTGATGATCTAATGGTGTACGTTAAAGGACTGATAATTACCTTAGAGTTCCAAGTGTTATTTTTGGGTCCTTTCAAGATCACTTTTGTTTGAGGTACCCATTCATACATTCTAAAATATTTACAGGAGCGATTGCTTTCCTACAACACTAACGGTTCTCACTTGAAGCATTATGTGGAATCAACTTGAAAAGCTCTAACGCTCTTTGGATTTTCTGTATTTTGGTAGTCTAGCTCTGCTTTCAGTTTTCGCTATTTTTCTTTTCTGCTTACAATAGTTGATTTTTGCTTTCTGTTTTAAACATTTCCTACCGCTTTTACATTTTTGTCACTTTATTTCCGCTATTTCAATTTTTTGCAATTTTATTCTGTTAGTTTTTTTTTTCTTTGTCATCTTTTAATTGATTTTGGTCGAGAATGAGATGTAGGATCAGTTCTACCATAGTGACACTCCTGCAAGATATTGTTAGTCAATCAAAATCAAGCTTACACAACTGTTACGATGTTTCCCTTGAAGACATACTTGAATTTGTTATCTGCTTTCACTGCTGTCTTATAAAGAGATTGGTTATCTCACGCTTCTTCTTTCCATTTCTTCACCCATTTGAGAAATAATAGAGCAGGTCCATTAATTTTTCTCCTCGGAGTAAGAGTCGATTCTGGTTGAATGATTATGCATACAGGGATAAACCCCCTCATACTTAACATTTTTCATGACTTATTCCCAAATTCCCAATCATTTTTCCATTAAATCCGCTCACTTCCCCTGTTGCATAATTATTCTGGTTATATATTCTAAATTTACTATTCTTGGTCTGCGAAACCATGAGTTCTGAGCTCAAAATCTTTTCAAAACAAATTTCCCTGTGGAGTCGCCAGTTTGTTGACGATTAAAATCGCAATTAGGATTTCGCCCACAAAGTGTTGCTAAAGCCTATTAATTATAAGCTAATAATTAATATAATACTAGTAGGTGGGACCCCTTGTAGGTTGTAGGATCAGATTTGGTTCTTATTTGATGTTTTTACTGCTGTTCGACACTTCTTACAAGATTGAGAATGATTGATGATCAATGTTGGTCCTATTCATGACAGATGGGTGAGGGATAATACATGTTTGTTGTCTTGCTCTAGACTCGAATACCATGACGACTTATGATATTTGTTGTTACCTTTGCTATTTAGTCTTGGATTTATTACTTATGACACTTGCAAAATATACATGTTAGTAACAACAAATAAAGAGTAATTGAAAGGAAATAAAGCAATATAAACAAAAATGCAAAAGGAAGGTACTAGTCTATACTAACATGTTACACTATGCGCATCATTGTAAATCTTAGCTAACAAATAATACCTATGCGATCTATTGAGTTACATGGAAACATAGTTGATATGCATTACTGTATAGTTGAAAATGGTAATATGTGATGTGGGTGGTGCTCTTAGCAATTAAGGGATGTTGGTTTCAATGCATGGTTCAATTGGATGAATTAATGTATTAGTGGGCTAGTGCACACTAAGGAATTGAATGAGTTTGAGAGTGGAGGAGACGTGCATTTACTGCACATCACTCCTACTCCTTCCACTAGCCACCACCCTAGTCGGGCTATTGTTCAAACTGTGTTTTGCTGTGGTTAGATTCTGATTTTCAAGAAGAGGAAGAACCACTCAGCCAAGCTCGAGTTTTAAGATGCTTTTGGTTACATGTATGTCTTTTCACCATCCATGGATCTGCTCTGGTTCTGAAATAGTTTTTGGCTTGGGATTTATTGGTTTGTGCTTTCCTTAAGTATGGAAACTACGTAAATTTGTGATATTTTTCTGGAATGAATCGTTGATGTGTTTCATTGCAATAATGGTTGAAGTCACAGTGTTATTGGTCGTTCTGAGTGTTAGCAGCCATACAGGCTCTCTGTCATCCTTGCTGGTTTTAGTTGGAGGGTTTCGAGTGGCTGGATGTCTTCACGCATTCGTATCACCATACCCAATATTTGGCTTTTATTGAGTTTAATGGGTTGGAAGCACCTTGTGTCACTGCACATTGTTCTCTTGGGTATTGGGTTGTTCATGATACTAATGGTCGTGCAATGGGTTATATTGCTTCTTCTTGGCTCTGTTTCGTCTCAACGTTGTTAGTTGGTTGGATGGGAGAGCCACAGGGGTTATAACCCGCGTGTGCTAAGTATCGTTACAGGTCCAAAATGGAGCATTGCTCCTCTGCTCATAGCCTCTCCTGTCACGAGAATTGTCACCCTGTCTGTGAAGTAAATTGTGGTAAACCCAGTGTGTGCACCATTGGTCTCAGAGGTTTTCACCAATGAGAGGAGTCGACTCTAGTATCCATGTGTTGGTCCACAGAGCAAACCCTTGATTTCTCAACCCCGAGTGTTGATAGAGGGGACCATTATGGCCTGCCGGGTATATTGTTGGTTGTTATGGATTGGTGGTGTATTGTCGACATAGTTGATTACTGGCTCGCCCCATTTATTATGTGACAATGATGTTGGTTTTGGTATCTAGTCACTACATTTGTTATTATAATTGAATGTATAAGCTCAAAATGGTTAATTGGATGATTGTTAAATCGAATACATATTCGTTTTCCTTGTGATTATTGAATTGATAACCCAACACTGTTTTTAATTGATTAAGTCACAACATTGCTTTGTGCGTGATGCGTGGGTATGTGTGGCGTTCCTACAACATGTTAGGTTGAGTTATTGATTATTATGACTGTGTGTTTTAATTTCCATGAAAGTATTTCAATCGGGATGATTATGGTATGGCCATCCACTGTGTATGCTATGGATATTATTGCATGCGCCCTCAGAGATGGTCACGAGGGTTTTAAACAAAATGGTTTTGCTGCAATTTGATCAATTTATGGGATGAGATCAGGTTTATTGTTGCTACCTCGCTATATTTATTGATAGCCCAACATTATGGTTGTTTAGTTTCAGAGTAGTTGGAAATTTGCAGTCACATAACTGCTCTTGCGTTTTGTCGAATGTCTACATGTTTCACAACATAATAGGTGTTAAATGGTGATGGTTGCATGTGAGTTTAAATGACAGGTCATGGTCTTTGCATTTAAAATATTGATGGATGTATGTGGCTATCCGTTATGTGTATTGATGAATATGATGTTTCCTAGCAAGGATAAGCACATGATCTGTGACAGTATAATTTCATTACAATCTGATTATTAAATGAATTAGAGGACAAGATTGGGCACAATTTTTGTGTCTGTATTTGATGATTGAAATAATTGGCAGTGGTTGATGAGTTGGTGCTGAACATAGTAGAAATAATTGACTGTGTATTCATTTGGAATTCTTCGATTTGCATTATAGTTAATTGTTGTGGTCTTTGAGCAGTAACCATGTTTCTTTCCCCCTCATTTTATCATTTTTCGCTCAATACAAACCCCTCGCATATCCCAGGACCTTTTGTTAACCCCCTGCTCATTGATAATAGTTAAACAATTTATAAGGATTGGATTGCATGGGTCTGATATGTTGATGAGCCAAAGTCTATTTCATAGTTTAAAGAGTTGTCATGTATGGTTGTTAAGGGAACTATTTGCTAATAAATTATGCATACCAGAATGAGCTTTTCAAGCAAAAGGTTGAAAATCGAGGCCTACCATGCCCCTGAAAAAGGGAAAGACACTATTGCTCCTCCCCCATCTTCAAATTATTCTGATAAATCGACATCCTCCCACATGAAATTGAGAGACGAGTGCTCTCATGTTATCAACAAGATTAGGCCTAAGGGCTCCACACAACCCAAGGAAAATTCAAAGAGTTTAAAGGGTGATCCTAGCAACAAAGGAAAGATTGCCTCATAGACTAGAAAATATGGATTTTAAGTTTTATTTATTTGTCTGTTGTCGAGAACAGTTGACTTTTGATTTTTGGACAATAGGTTTTTTGGATATATTGGTAATATACTTATTTTTTGGTAATAATTTCAAATACCAATGAGATAATTTGTCAAAAATAAATGTGATGATGGGAGTTACAAGGAGAGATGTTTTGCTTAATTAACTAGTTATGTTATGATTGTTAACAACTAGAGGGAGTCACAAGGGGTCCCACCTACTAGTTATTATTTATTTAAAACCCTTATTATGATTTATTACTTTTCTCCCTTAACTAAAAAGTTGGTTGAGTTCTTAGTTAACTTAACCAATGAGGTAGTTCAACTACTTCAACCAATTCCGATTTGCTTAAAGTCAAAAGGAAAGGGAGGAACAAGAGGAGGATAGAAGGAGAAGCATACTAAGGTTTGCTCTTTGAGTTTATGCTGAGATAATTCAGTTTTCATTCATTCCTTAATTTATCACAAGCCTAATTCTTTTTTATGATAGCAGGGTCTTATTGTAGACAACAAGATTCAGGGTTGAATTACATCATTCCGACACTTGTTTTTCAGAGGTGTTGATCTATCTTTGATAGTCTATGTAGAATTGTCTATTTGTGAATTAGTTTTCATGACTGACAAAGACTATTGTGCAGAGTCGAGTGGGAAACAATATGTGGCAAGATGATCCAGCTTTTAGAGTTCAGTTTTTGATTTTCTGTCAGAGGTCCTTTTGTATGTTCCATTAGGGATGTCTAAGTTTGACTTTGGTCTGAAATTTCTGCATGAAATTTTGTAAAAAGAATGACTCTTTGGTGAATTGGAATGAAATAAAGGATTGCTTTATGTCTCATCTATCTTGATTATCATCTTGGTGTCTTTACTTCTGTCTCTACATTTATTTCAGCAACTTTTATATTCAAAAAATCATATTAAAATGAATTTTCCAACAAGCTTTTAATTGTGAAAAAGACTAGCCTAAGTACTTGTAATAATTACTTGTGAGTTAGGATTTTATTTTTGATGGCTATAAACATAGGGTGATATTCCTACCTATTTTTCTTTAGCCAAGCATAATCTAAAAATGCTTGAGCAAGATCATTTCATATCTTTTCCTCAACATTTATTTGATGACCATACCACGGAGATCTTCGATATCTCTCTGGCTAATTTTTATACTTGATTTTCATCGATACATCTATTTTTCTGATATTGATTCTTTGACTGTTTTATTTCTTAATGACTGTGCCTATTGCAAGGCAGCCCAATATTGAGCCCGATCTTCAAGATCAAACCGACATTTCTTTGAATCTGTTTAATACCATTTTAGACACTACCAATATCTGTGTCGATCTTAACCATTCATGGGCAGCAATTGAACAAGATATTAGCGCTCAAGAACGATTGGAAGCTAGACGTAGACAACCTAGAAATCCACAATAACCTTCTTGTTTCTTTAGTTTTGGCCTTTCTTTCATGTCCTTAGACTCTCGTGTTTCTAGAAGAAGAAGAGGCTTATCACCTGGAATAAATCCTATTGCTGAAATAGGAAGAAGGAGCGTTGTGTTATCTACCCAACGAAGTGCTCTAAGGAGAACTTTGTCTGATTCATCCAGTTTGTAATATCCCTAAGGCCAAACCCAATTGAAAATGTAAATATAAATGTACATAAGCTGGTGAGTTGATTTGATATCATTTTGGTATGCACATTCCATAGTGTAGCGCGCGCAGGTACTGCACATTCCATAGTGTAGCGCGCGCAGGTACTGCACAGTAAAATGAGGAAGTGTGCACATTCTGGGATACCGTGCGCAACATCTTAAGTGTGCGCGATGTAGAGGCCAGGGAGCCTTGTGTATCTAATATGTTTTATAGGCTGGTGAGCCAGTATTATAAGCTAGGATGCTTATGTTTCGATTAGGCCGGAGAGCCTAGATGTTAAAGGCCAGTGCACTTATTTTTGTACATATCTCATAATTAATATAAAATACATCATTGTGCGTAGACCGACCATGATAAAAGAGATGGGGGACTAAACTCCACTGGTTAGGGAAAGGGAAGGGGCTAAGTTAAGGAATATTATATTAATATTTCTTAAATCATAAAGTATGGATAATTATGTTATCCTAAGTTCTAAGTTGGGGCCAAGTGGGCCAAAGTAGCTTCCAACATGACAAGTGTCAAGTTGGGGGCATGCATACATATTGTTGGACTTAGTTCATTTCGGGGGGGATGTCCATCATTCTGACCATCATCTTTTCCCCGATTCACCCATCATTGAGATCTACAGTCAATCATCCAGGAGTATTGGCAGCCATGGAACGATCTATTGTATCTTTGTGACCTTACCTGAACCCGTATCCAGATCCTTCTGTTGGGTAACTGTTAGCTTGGGAGTGGGATTGAAGAAGCGGGTTGTCAGGCCCGTGGGATAGTGAAGAGGCGGGTTGTCAGGCCCATGAGAAATTCTTTGGGTGAGTTAATTGCTGGGGATTGATTTCTGAAGGTGCTGAACTACAACTGCAGGGATCTGAGACTTCCTATCCAACCTGTTGCTGAAGCCTTGGAAGGGAAGTGGGGTAGAAGAGGGACTATTGAGAAGAGAAGGGGCACACTTCCTTGGGTGGGACATGCATGTGGGGAATGAGGGACTGTAGGCTATTAGTTGAGTGAGCACCTAAGACAAAGTCTTTGCTGTTGTTCATGAGCCTTTAGCTTGGTTAGGAACCCCTTTACCTGGGTGGAGTTTAGTCCCAGCTCGTGGGTGACTCATTGTTGAGAGTGATGAGCAGTGTGGTCTAAGGCTGGGAGGTTCATGGAAGGTCTGCACACAGTTGGTGATATTCTCACAAAGATAAGTGTCAATTGTGTGATTATTTTACATGCTGCCTTATTATTCACGTGTTATTTTTATGGGTTTATCCTATTCGTGATTATAGCTATCTGTATGCTTATGGGTATTGCATGTATATGTTTACTGCTTTTCAGTGTGAATCCATGCATTTACATAACGTATTTTTCTGTTCACGATTTATATATATTAAGCTTCTGCAAGAGTTCTGTGTGTGCATATGTTTTAATTGCATACAGTTAAAAAATTATATGAGGCATAACTTAGTTAGAATGCTAAGTATGTTACAGTATGTTCCGCACAAAGAACATATGTGTTCTCCAGCATAGCGTGGCCTGACATGAATGGTCGGGGACATTACAATTGGTATTTGACCATGAAAGAGTGTTATGGAGTAGCATGGCCTGACCTATATCAGGCTGGGAATGTTACAAAGATGGTTTAAGAGCTAAGTAAAGCGTCTAAGGAGTGGCTTGCCCCCGACCTGTGTGAGGCCGGGGATGTCACAAATTCGTATCAGAGCTTCAGTTTTCAACACTGAGCCTGAATGGGTCGAGAAAGTTGAGTTGAAGAAAAATGTCACAAAGAATTTAATTCGAAGTGGCCAAATTTTAGTTGTAGAGCATCCATGGAAAAAAAGTAACAACAACTGGGTGCAAATGGGGAAAAGCCCCTATTTCTGTGGATGGATTCATGAGAAAATGGAGAAATTCAGCCAAGTGATGAGATATTACTGATTTAATATCTGTCCTAGAAAATTCAAACCTGGAATTGGTTGAATTTGAAGTTACATTGAAGCCATGACAGATGGAGTGGAAAAGGTTAGTGTTCAGGTACCGCGCAGAAAATGTTAGCGTGCAAGTACCGCGCATAAAAGTTAGCATGCTGGAGCATGCGGTAAATTGTGGCGCCATGCGAAAGAATATGGTGTGCGGGTGCACACACTAAATTTGGCATTGCATGTAGTGCAAACGCATAAGAAGGTGCGCGCGGTGTACACTCACACAATAAGGGCGCGCAGGGTGTATGTAGTATTGACAGAGCACAGTGGAGTTTGGTTGGCGCACACACAATATGGGTATATGTTGTCGCACACACAATATGGGTATATGTTGTCGCACGATAGTTTAGTATGTGCGCACAGAGTATTGATGGTGGGGGCATATTGAACTTTGGCATGGTGCAATGCATAGAGTGAAATGCATGTGGTATATCAGTGCGTGATACAAAAACTGCGCGCAACGGGTAATAGTGCAAGAACCAAAATTGCGATCGGTAGTTATTGGCGCGCGACACAAAAGTGCGCGCATGTTATTGGCGCGACAAATAAGTGATACACAATGGTTGTAAAGTGAACGAAGCATGATTTAACTATGATGTTGCAGCACATGGAAAATATGGGAGCACATATTGAAATTTGTGTGCACGAAGTTGTTTAAAGGGGGAAGAACAACATAAACAGTGAAGGATAAATTATAAGACCCCGAATAGCTCCATGAAGCCATAATTTTCTGCTCAAGACTCAGAATTGAGCATGTGAGCAAGCGTTGGAAAGATCTTGGGTAGTGGAATATAATTATCCACTCAGAAAATTGATTGGGAATTCAATGTTTCAGGAAATCAGAAGAAAGGCTTCTGATAAATTATTGAACCAAAATGGTTCATATTTTTCATAAAAATGCTGAAATAGTCAGTCTGACAAGTTTTGTTGGTTGCACATTTTGCAGAGTTAACAACAACTAGATCAGATCAAGATCAGTTTAGAGTCCAAAGTAATGGAAGAGGCACCAAGAAATTATAGCCAAGAAGATGAAGTCAGAGGGATGGATGTCCATTTGATCATGGAAGGAACCAACTCCAATGGACATGGTGAAGAAAGGGATGAAAACATAAATATGGCAGAGACCATTAAAAATTTACCGAAGGATGTTCAAAGCCATAAAGCTGATAATGAAAGGCTTATGAGAGCCAAGGAGTAGTAGGATGACTTCAACATGAAGTTATTGGAGAGATTGAACAAAATAGAAAAGAAATTGGATAAGGAGAGTGGCTCGAGCAAATCGGGAAGTCACAAGTCTCATGACGAGAAAAGAAAAACAAGAAGTGTTAGCAGGCATCACCACCACTCCCCGAGGAATTCCAATAAGAGATCACACAGAAGCTCAAGCCCATCCCCTATCAGAAAGTACGAGAGGTCTGGAGTGGATGAACTGTGAGGAGAAATGAACAAAATCAAACCTCCTACATTTGATGATGAGCACAAGAAGGATGAAGATGCAGAGACATGGCTGCTGGGCATGAGAAAGTATTTTCAATTGCATAATTATTCCTCTCATGCAGAGGGTAGAATTTCCATCTATCAACTCAAAGGAAAAGCATCCATGTGGTGGGATTAACTTGTGCAGGTACAACACATCAAAGAGAAAAGTGTTCTTTGAACTCAAGCTTGGGAGTATGACAATTGAGGAATATGAGAGAAGGTTTCTAGAACTGCTGAAGTATGTCTCTTTCATCAAGGATGAGACAGTCACAATTCAAAGGTATTTGAGTGGATTTCCATCATTCATCAGTGAAAAAATATAGTATGATGATGCCAAGACACTGGAGGAGACCATAAGGCGAGCTAAATGCCTATGTGATCAACAAAAATCAAGGCCAACATTCGAAAAATCTTGGGAAGATAAAAAAAAATTCAAGATGGATCAAAGGAAGAAGGGGTCTAAGCCACCATTCTTCAGAAGTAGTCCATAGGGACAACAAACTCCTAAGGAACCCTGAACAATGGACACAGGAGGTCAAAGGCCAAGGCAACCACCTATTCAATGTTGGGGTTGTTAAGGGGATCACATGTTCAGAGATTGTCCTCACAGAGGTGAAAAAGGGAGGACTATTCATAATGTACAACAAGCTGAAACAATGGAGGACATGGGTAGAAATATGACCAGGATCTATGCAGCCCTGGACAACAAGCAAGCAAAATATCAATCACATATGATTGAAGTGGAAGGTGGAGAAAGAAGGCACTTTTCAAGTGTGTCCGATGCGCATTCTGGACTAGAAAATCAAACATCTCCGGAATCGAGCCATAGAGCTTGTAAAGGTCCAATGGACCTGGTATTGTCCTGAGGACGCTACTTGGGAGCATGAGGATGCAATGTGGGCAGAATACCCGCATCTTTTTGAGGATTTTGAAATTTAGTTGTACATGGGTACATGATGCACCGAGGACAGTGCATAAATAAGGGGAGGGGATTGTAATATCCCTAAGGCCGAACCCAATTGCAAATGTAAATATAAATGTACATAAGCTGGTGAGCTGATTTGATATCATTTTGGTATGCACATTCCATGGTGTAGCACGCAGGTACTATGCAGTAAAATGAGGAAGTGTGCACATTCCAGGATACCGCACGCAACATCTTAAGTGCGCGCGATGTAGAGGCCATGGAGCCTTGTGTATATGATATGTTTTATAGGCTGGTGAGCCAGTATTATAAGCTAGGATGCTTATGTTTTGATTAGGCCAGAGAGCCTAGATGTTTAAGGCCAGTGTGCCTATTTTTGTGCATATATCATAATTAATATAAAATACATCGCTGTGCGCAGACCAACCATGATAAAAGAGATGGGGGACTAAACTCCACTGGTTAGGGAAAGGGAAGGAGCTAAGTTAAGGAATATTATATTAATATTTCTTAAATCATAAAGTATGGATAATTATGTTATCCTAAGTTCTAAGTTGGGGCCAAGTGGGCCAAAGTAGCTTCCAACATGACAAGTGTCAAATTGGGGGCATGCATACATATTGTTGGACTTAGTTCATTTCGGGGGGGATCTCCATCATTCAGACCATCATATTTTTCCTGATTCACCCATCACTGAAATCTACAGTCAATCATCCAGGAGTATTGGCAGCCATGGAACGATCTATTGTATCTTCATGACCTTACCTGAACCTGTATCTAGAGCCTTCTGTTGGGTAACTGTTAGCTTGGGAGCGGGATTGAAGAAGCGGGTTGTTAGGCCCGTGGGATATTGAAGAGGTGGGTTTTCAGGCCCGTGAGCAATTCTCTGGGTGAGAGAATTACCCGGGGTCGATTTCTGAAGGTGCTGAACTACAACTGCAGGGCTCTGAGGCTTCCTATCCAGCCTGTTGCTGAAGCCCTGGAAGGGAAGTGGGGCAGCTGAGGGACTGCTGAGCAGAGAAGGGGCACACTTCCTTGGGTGGGACAGGCATGTGGGGAATGAGAGACTGTAGGCTGTTAGTTGAGTGAGCACCTGAGACAAAGTCTTTCCTATTTTTCATGAGCCTTTAGCTTGGTTAGGAACCCCTTTACCGAGTGGAGTTTAGTCCTAGCTCGGGGGTGACTCACTGTTGAGAGTGATGAACAGTGTGGTCTAAGGCTGGGAGGTTCGTGGAAGGTCTGCACGTAGTTGGTGATATTATCACAAAGATAAGTGTCAATTGTGTGATTAATTTACATGCTTCATTGTTATTCACGTGTTATTTTTATGGGTTTATCCTATGCGTGATTATCACTGTCTGTATGCTTATGGGTATTGCATGTATATGCTGCATGTATATGTTTACTAATTTTTAGTGTGAATCCATGCATTTACATAGCGTATTTGTATGTTCACATTTTATATATATTAAGCTTCCGCAAGAGTTCTGTGTGTGTCCTCTCCTCTTAACCTAACACTTGCTACTCGTCTACTTCCTAAATTCAAAGAACATCTTCCTAGGTTTTCAGGAAATAACATTGTCACTACAAACGAACACTTGGTGGTATTTTCTAATGCTTGTCATAACATAGGGGCCAATGCCAATTATACTTGCATGCGCTTATTCACCAATTCCTTAGAATGAAAGGTTCCGACCGATTTCTTTGACCTTCCTCCTAAGATTTTGTCTACTTGGGAGAAGTTAATCTATTGGTTCAGATCTACTTATGGGCAATCTAAAAGCCCAGCCGAGAAGTTACATGAATACAATAACATCACCTATAAGGATGGTGAGACCATCAAGTCTCCTAGCTCGTTGTGCTTCCTTAGCTCGTTAAGTAGCTTCTACCCAACTCTGGGGGTGAGCCATGAAGAAATGGGCACATATCTCATCCTTGAGGCCACCGATAAATCATTCTCGGAAAAAAGCATCACACATGCCCTCTATGTAGAAATCCAAGTGCTCAAAAGAAGCTATAAAGTCTTCAATTGTGCCAGATTGTTTCAACTTTGTTAGACGACCTAAATGGTGGGTGTCAACGTTAAAGTGTTCATAAAGCTCTGCAAAAAATTGTGTCCAAGACACATATTCTTGGTGAACATTTTTTCTCCATTGCCACCATTACCAACATTCTTGATCTAGATGGAGAACACCATACCAGAGTTTGGCCAAGTCATCAGTAATGTCATACAAACAAAAATAGTGTTCCATTTGAGTTACCTATCCGGTGGGATCTGAGCCATCAAATTTGTTCACATCCACTCTAGGAAGGCATAGGTCACCCTGAAAGAGACGGGAATGCAAATTCTGGGAATTGGAGGAAGTCTCACCTTCACGATGCAAAAGTTGGTTAGAGGAGGTAAGGTCTCCAGTTATATTCAGCTTGGCGCAGATCTTGGCAACGAAGGATTGAAGCTGGGTAGAGAGGTCTTGTTTCAGGGTTTTCTTTTTTTCATCTATGGTGGAATGAATTTTGGCATTGATGGTGGTATTATCGACACTGAGTTGCCACACTTCCTTCTGGGTCTATGAGAAATCAGATGACAAGGTATTGAGGCAGGTTTCAAGGTCTTGGCTATGTGTGTGGGCCATGATGAAAGGGGAACCAGAAAGTGAGGGTGGGATCACATAGAAAATAGGTTATGGGTGAAGGGTATCATGATGATCAGGGCGAAGAGGGGAATCCAATGGGGTAGGTCCTAGATAAGGGGTTTGAAAGGTGGTTTGGACTACATAGAAAAAAAGTTGAAAAATGATAGGTATTACTGCGATCAGAATGAAAAGAGGAGTCCAATGGGATAGGTCTGAAATAAGGGTGCGGACATGCCCCCTTTTTTTTTTAACTCTTGCAGAGCTATACACCGAATTGAATAATACTGAAGTGGAGAAATGCCCAAATTCTTAACAGGGAGAAATATGTAGTAATTTTGCAACTCGAATGCAGATGGAAAGGTTGCACAACAATATATTTTGTTTGTTCCCTGTTTCGTTCTGTTTCTGTCCGAAGGGTTAGGGTTTTCAGGGTGCCTATAGACAAGGGTTTGGCTTGTGCTATAGGTCTCTGATATATGTGGGTCAAACAATAGTACCCGACACAATATCTCAGGGCACCAACTAAGGAGGCTATACCATACCCTTAGCCATATTACCTGATTACCGAGGTAATAGAGAGTATCTTGTTCAGAGAGAGCTTTCGGATCCATCGCATAGGTTTTATTTTCTTCGACGTTTCGGACCAAACTAGTGTGGTCCATCATCAGGAAAGCGCTTTTTGAAAAATGAAGGAAAAGAGAATATAACACATATATAAATACTCAAAAAGTTATTGTAAGGAGCCGAAACGTCGAAGAAAATAAAACCTATGCGATGGATCCGAAAGCTCTCTCTGAACAAAACAATAATCGCAAAAGTCTTAGAACAGAGAGTATCTTCCTGAGTGCTTTTCTTGGTGGAACTATAGTAGTCAGGAAGTCGATCGATTTATCTACAAATGGCTTCAGGATAGCTAGGAAAGTCCATATACAAGTGTTTTCTGATGCATTACCACTCAAAGGGGTACCAACAGGGGTTACAAGGGTGGCCAACAATGTGCTCTTAAGTACCACTTGTAGTTCTTGCATGTATGCTCCCCCGATCGTAGATTTATGCGCTGAATGACAAATCACTGTAGCTTTAAGACAACATAATACGCCTCTACCCTGAATTTTTTTTACCATAGTTTCTGCCAAGGAAAGTGCTCTGATACCACTTGTTGGGTACCGAATATATTATAATAGCAGAAAAGAGAAATATAACAACGAAATAACAACAAAAAATGGAAATACTATAGAGAATAACAATAGAACACCAAATTATATGGAACCACAACACCAAAATAATACCTTTATTGATAGGGAACAATGTTCACTTTTCTCTTCGAGGAGGCAACCTCCAACAGAGCAGAGCTCTATCACAATAATTATCTTGACAAAACTTCTAATGCCCTTGACTCCTATTTTTAGTAAATCTATATACCACAAGAACAATCTAGAGGAAGATCTTCTAGAAGCGGAAGCTTCTATTAGGTCTTCTTACATTTGACTTTTTATTCCTTATTACTAGGCCTTATTAATATTGGCCTTTATTACATGGAAAATATGTTATTCTGCCTACATGAGGGGTTAGGGAGGTTAGGTCCCTAACACGAGGAGCCAACGAATGGATTTTTTTTGGCACGGTCCCAATAGAGGGTTGCATGAGTGAAGAAGCAATTTAGTGCCTAATTCTGAGTGCTAGTAGATTGGTGTGTTAACAGAGAATTATGAGCTTTGTTAAAGGAGGATTTGGGCCCAAGATAGAGTTTTGAGGCAACTGAGTTCTGTAGCTTCTTGTAGAGTAAATAAATAACTCTACACATGTGGGAAAACAGGTCGGGAGGTAATTAGAGACCCCCTTTTTTGTGGGACAAGGGACCTCCTTCGCTCAATGATTTCACTGCTAAAGTCTAAAATCACAATTATTATTTTTTATTATTTTTTTAAAATTTCCAAAGATTTTATTAATTTATATTATTCAACTATTATAATATATTAAATTTAAATAATTAAATACCAAGTAAAACCAATTTTGATCTATACACTTTTGATGAAATGGTTTTACAATTTTTTACTCTATTACCAACTTTATGAATCTTCTATTAAAAGTGTATGTAAGTATTAGTTGAATTTTCTATTAAAAAAGTATGCTAGGTTTTGTATTAAAATGTATGCAAATATTGGATTTGGTTAATGAATGAAAAAAATAATTGAATAATTACTCTTATAAAATGTTTTTTTTCCTCAAAAAAGAGCGCGGGAAAACCCTCAAGTACTTCCCCACTTCGTGGATGGTAAATGAGGTAAACTGCCAACCTTGACTATGGGGCCTAACCCCAAGGGGGAACAAAATATTCGAACTCGTGACCTCCTCTGCTGGGGATAGCTTCACGTCTAGCTCAAAACCACTTGAGCTAACCCTTGGGGCTAATTACTCTTATGAAATGTTATTTTTTCATTTATTTTAATGATAAAGTTATAATAATTATTCATTAAATTTATAATAGTTATATTTAATAATTTTTATTATTTAAAATTATAATTAATTAAATTTAAATAATTAAATATGAAAACAAAATCATTAATAATAATGAATTTTAATATACTCATTTTGCTTTAAATCACTTTACGATTTTTTTCTCTACCACAAACTTTATGAATCTTCTCATGAGGAAATGTAAGTATTAGATTTGGTCAGTGAAGAAAATAATTAATTTGTTAAGGTTAAAGAAATACTAAAGTAAATTGATTTTATATTACCCCCGGATGGGGTGTCAGTGTGGGTTTAATGTTAGCCTATTTAGAAACTGAGCCACCGCCACTTGGCTTTCCAATCTCCTAGGTGGCCACACAGATGGCTTTATTTATACCCCTTGCGTTCATTTCTAAAAAATGATTCGATATCTGGAGCGTGTGCCTATGGTGCCTCGTACATGCAATGCGAAGGGAAATACCACCTAGGTCATTCACACATTCACTATGTAGACTTTGTGTTTAAGGTTTTCCTACATCAGGATGGAAATTGCAAGAGATTGAGGAATGTTTCTTATTGCAGCCTGGGCTCATTATGATAAGTGTTTTTGTTGGAGGATCAAGGGAAGAACTAAGACCCTCTCGCCCAACTTTCTGTGCTTTCTTCCCCTCCTTATGTCTTGTCTCTAGGAAAGGGGGAGAGATTGTAGAGGCAGGGGTGCTCATTGACATGGGGGTACCTTGCAGGCCAATCTGGAGCAATTAGTTGGAGAATCGGGAAGGGAGGGCAGAGCACCGCCTCAATCAATAATGATTCTAAATACAAAATTGGGAACATAAGTGGAGAAATACAAAATATGGTTCGCTTCAGAAGAAGCATTCTCTCGAGGACGTCACATTGATTGGGAGGAAGAAGTTGTAGTGGCTATGGGTGAGGTTATCCTATCGGGCGAAGAATCAGGAAGGGAGGCTAGAGCATTGCCTCAATTGATAGTCGTTTTGAATGCAACATTGGGCACAAAAGTGGAGAAATTCGAAATGCAGTTCGCTTCAGAAGAAACATTCTCTTGGGGATGTCGCATTGAATGGGAGGAAGAAGTTGCAATGGCTACGAGTGAGGTCATCCTGCTGGGTAATTGCAGCAATCCACCAATTCTGGCTTGTCCTCTGTTGCTTGAGGAACAATTTGAAGAATCCAAGTATATGGAAGATGACTTCCCTCTAGCCAAGCCTTTGAATTCTCCTTTGGTGGAGGAACACCCCTACGCAATGGACGAGGATTCTCACCGGGTGGAGGCTCATATTCAACTTCTCTTTAAGGTTCGAAGCGAGGTTGCAGATTTGACTTACAAGGTGGAGCAACTAGACAACAAAGTTACTATGCTACTGTCTCTTTTTTCACATCTGGTGAGTCCTCAGTAGGCCGAAGATATGGAATCTTTGATTGCAGCCAATCCAGACTTGCCCATTCCGCTGCCGACGTGTCATATGGTCTTCCTGCCTGATGTCAAGGATCCTCTTTCTGAATAGTAATATGTCAAAGCAAGTTGATTTCTCTTTTCAATTGTCTAGGTGTCCTAGTTTCAGGTTTGTTTTTATCTTTGTTGTTTAAATTTTTGTTAACAACATGCTTTAATTCTAGAGAAATAATAAACCCTATGCAATTTTTTGGCTCCTCCAAGGAATCCTTCTTTTTGCAATATCCTTGGGCTTGGGTTGATTTCCATTATTGGAAACCTAAGCTTAAGAAGACTGTGCATGTAAACTCTTAGGTTTAAAAAGGTAATACCATTTTCTTACTTAAAAAAAAATTGATTTTATATTAATATTTAAAAATATAAAAAATATTAGTAAAACTCAATAAATAAAATAAACAAGAGTCCCTATGTAGATGTTATAGGACTTAGTCCCCATCTTTGATGTAATGATTGTATCTAACATGGGTGTACATGCATGTTGATCTAAAGGATTGTTTTATGGTCTTAACTTCAACCTCACAAGGATATGAATCCCCTTGCATTTTTATAGAGGTGGTACTCCTCTTTGGATGAAGTGTTAGAAGGTTCCTTATATGATTCTGCAATAAATGAAAGATCTCCCAACACAACTTGTAAATACACATGTACAATATTTGTATACAAATATACATCATATCATTTGAAGAAAATATAAGATAAAGTGTGTCAACGAAGATTTGTGTCTACAAGGTTTTGGAGTCTCCATTCAACATACATTCTTTATTTCTTGTAGATAAAATGAACCTGGAATCTGCTATGACTTTGCAAGAAGAATGGAAAACAAAGATGGACGTGTCATCGGAGAAATTTAGAAGAGTGCATCATTAAAACTCAATAAAGAATATGATACACACACTTTAAACATATCACACTCAAAATATCAAGTCTTTAGAGGTCGTTAAAGTTATGCCCCAAAATAGCTCTCTGTAGAGGAATCAATAATATTACCCCACATGTGATAAATTTAACACTGTCAGAAAAATAAATTTGTCTCAACATCCTCAATAGTCTCAATCACAAATTGATAAACTGTAGTTGAACTACATTTTCCTTTCTACAAGGACAGATCTTGTTCCTCTTGACGTAAAATATTACAAGATGACTGAAGACTTTTGAGAAAGAACTGCTAAGACCCAAATCTTCCTATTTGTCTTACAATACATGAAAGATTTGATGGAAAGAAGCAGAAAGAATAACATGTAGGGAGGAAAGTTTTTAGCAGGCCAATTCAAAGTATCTTGGAAAGATATAGCTTTGCTTCTTGCAGAATATTCACTAATGTAGACCTCTAACTCCCAACCCCTTGATGGTGCCTTCTCTTGTCCTTTTGAAATCCGGTCTCAATGTTCTTGAAGTAGTTAGGGTTTTCCTTTATAGAATTTTCCACACAATTCCTTTTTGGAGCAAACCACTTTTTATTTTTAATTTATTGAATTCTCATTAATAAATTTATGTTATTAAAATTCGTGCCTCCAAGTAGGGCCCACTTTTTCCTTTAATAAAAGGCATTTAATAAATTTTCAATTCCAAAACTTGAAGTTGATTTCCTTAAACAAGAGAGGAATGTGTTTTAATTTCTTGAACATGATAGTTGATTTATTAGCCATGTAAACCAATTTATAAGTAATCTTCATCATCTTATCTTTCCAATGAGTCTTCCTGAGCATGATTCAGAGTTCTAGATCTTAAATTATAAGCTCGGGAAGTTGAGGTTCCAAACAAATCTCTCATCAAACCATGAAAAAATAGTTGAATGTTATTTAAATTTTTGGTAGGGTTATGGCCAATTTATCCCGTTAAAACCCATTCCATCATATTCCTTGTCAAATTACCTTTCCAATGAGGTAAAGTTTTCCCAAATCCGACACCCGGATCTCAAGTTATGGCTTCCATAAATTTTCCGCTCAACATTCGTTCATTTAACTCACGGGTTAACCTTAGCCCTTGATCTAATTTCTTTCACTCCCTTAAAATTTCGACTTTTTCCTTTAAATTGATATCCCACATGCATTGTGGTCAAAGTTTTTAAGTTTTTATATTGAAAATTTTACCGTAGTACTCATCTGGAAAAATAAGACTATAGAGACTTTGGTGTAGCTCTCTTGCCTTAGTAAAATTTCATGAATTAATAAAATTATGATGACCCAATCAATGTCCAGTCATATCCCAGTCATAACCAAGTTACTGCCCATGTAATCAACATGTGTCATTATGGTATTGGTCCACCTCACTACCACATGTCATTATGGTTTTGGTCCACCTCACTACCACATGTTGTTTGAGGATATGTCCATGTCACCGTCACATGTTATTTGGTATTGATCCACTTCATTGACACATGTCATTTGAGGATATCTCCATGTCACTGCCACATGACCCAATATGGTTGGTCTACAAAAAGGGGGAAGACACTTAGGATAGGAAGTAATATTAAAAAATCAAATGTAAGGTTTGTGGAGTTTAGAGAGTCACGGTAGGTGAAGGATGAAAATGGAAAGAGTGCATACTAGTGTGAATGGGAGTGGACCTGAGCTTAAATGGTTAAGTGTTGGAAAATTAAAAGTGCTAATGCTCAAGAAAATGGTAAATGAAATAGGAAAAGTAGAAAATGGAAATGAATTATGAGGTAGGTGAAGGGATGGAAAATGGTAAAAATGACTAAGTATGAGGTGAAAAGGGGAATGGAGAGTGCATTATGGAGTATGCGGGACTTTGGACCTGTGGACCTAGAGACTTAAGAAAATGATTAAGTGTTGGAAAATAAAAAATGCTAATGCTCAAGAAAATGGTAAATAAAAAATGCTAATGCTCAAGAAAATGGTAAATGAAATAGGAAAAGTAGAAAATGGAAATGAACTATGGGAGTGAACGTAGAAATTGTGAAAATATAGAAAATGGAAAATGAAATAGGAAAAGTAAAATGGTAAATGGTAAATGAAAAATGAAAATGAATTATGAAAATAATGTGGAAATGAATTATGAAAATGACTAAGTGGTGGGTATTATGAAAAGTAACTAAGTGGATAATGAAAACAAAAATAGGCTAAGTATGAAAATGGGTTAAGTATGGAAATGGTTAAATGTGAAAATGGTTAAGTATGGAGGATAGTGAGGAGGGAGAGTAGAGTGGAGAGAAGGAAAAATGGCTAAGTACGGGACAAGGCCATTATGCGAGTCACAAAAGTGAGAGGGTTATTATGTAGAACATGGGACTGTGGACCCGCAAACCTAGAGATGTATGGAGAAAGGGTGAGGAGGTCCGCACCAAAATGAGAAATATGACTAAGGGAAATGGGGTGAGTGATCCTGCAAAGAATGTGAGACTAAGTATGGCATGAAGAACCAAGAAAATGATACTAAGTGTGATTCCCATAATCTAATGGAGGTTCCAAGAAAATCCGAGTTCCATTAAAAATTAATTGTGTTACACATGGAAAAAAGTACTCTTCGGGTGATTAGATAAAAATCTAGATATCTTGAGCATACAAAATTGGATTTTTAATCCGTAAAATGCATGAAGAAGCTGAGACCGAGGGATACACTATGAATTGGTAATATTTCAATTTTTTTTTCTTCTATTATGATTTTTTGTTATTATTATTCCAAGAGCGGGAAACCTAGGTGATCAATTTTTTTGATCAACAATGCATCAATACATTCACAATAAACAAAAGGAATTTATTGTTGCATTAGCATGTATTATAATGTTTTGGTGATTTTTCTATTATTTGTAACTTCATCTTTTTGTAGTTGTATTAATTGTCCATGAGTTAAATGATGGTTTCCTTGTTTTGTTTGGGATATCAATCTTTGTTTTCCATGGTAACAAGTTGGCTCGTAAAAGTTGGATTGTTAATGAAAACCTAATACAAAATAAAAGAACAAAAAATCCAATCATAAATTATTTATATCCAAGCTTTCTAGGGTTGGATTATAGTCAGGGAAAACTTTAGAGGCTAAATTTCATGATTTGTCTAATTTTCTATTTTTACCTAAAAATAATTTGTTAATTTCTATTTAAAAAAAATTGTTCACCCAAATTCTATGTGATACAAAATTTTACTCTAAAATTTGTGAATATTTTCTAAGCACACACACACACACACACATATTGGAATACTTTTACAAGAATATCACCAAACATTTTATAATTAGTATTTTAAGAATTAATACAATTGACAAAGGTTTCTATACTTTTGGATAAGTATGGATCCTTAAAATTTTCCTTAATTGTGACTACGCTCTAGAAAAGACTCTTTTAGAATTTCCATTTCCTTCCTATATTGACACTTCTTTCAAGGAAAATGTAAATAGAATGATTAATATAAGTTTACATGTCAAGAAAACTAAATAATGGATTGGAATAGGTGAAGGCCATGTTAGTTGCACTAGTTAACATTGGGAATGCCATCAATGTTCGTAATACCAACACCACAAGTCTGATTCCACAACTCATAGATGTTACAAGAAGTTATTTTGTTGGAATTGGCCTTATAAGTTCCATCAAAGTAAGTATATATTTATTTGAATTTTGAATTTTCCAAACAATAAAAAATTCAAGGTTTGATATTTTAATATCATCATTTAAAAATAAAAATAAAATATACTTGAAAATAAATATTTACTACTGTATTATATGAACACATCATCAACTTTGTGATATCTCAACTAATGCTTAGAAATTTAAAAGTTAACATAAACATATGTCAATATAATGCGATATAAATTTGTTATGATAAACAATAAACATATATCAAAACCACATTTTATGCTTGTACTATTTAATGCATTTTCAAGATGATGGTTGTAAATGATTGTTAACTTTTCATACCCAACATTATAAAATGAAGAAAAAAAAAACATAATTGGCCAATCATAAACACCCTTAATAAAATGACATCCACAATATAAATGTCGTAACAAAACATTTACTTGTCACTCTTCCTTGTCATCACCATAATTATCTTTCTCTCTTGGCATTATAACATTGTTGTTTTGAAAAAATATGTTTTGATCTCGGATCATGTCTCGGTACAAACCACCAATCCCCATCCAACACAAATGAGTAAAAAAACAATTGGTTGCAGTGTTTTGGTAAAACGTAATGCTCCTTACTTTCAACCCACATTTTTTAAAGTTAATACATATTATGCCACTATCACGATCTTCCTTTACATTTCTCTAGTTGAAGGTATGTCACCACTTGCAACTAAAAATAACACATTGAAAAGATGAGAAGTCCACTTGTATGTTCTCTTGTATCTTTTCAATGTAACCTAACTTCCCCTCTATGAAGTTTTGATCACGGTGGCTAGCAAGACTAGACTAGTTGAACTCAACCTCCACTCCACAACCTTGTGTGATGTGTCCATCATCAACATCCTTAGTGAAAAAATGATGTCCATATGCCTACATAGATGGGAGAAAATGCACCTGTAAAAATGCGAACAAAGGACTGTGTCATATGTCTAATAACCCAAGCATTAATAAAAACACAATACATGTTACAATTTAAATGTGAATTATAAATTAAACATGGCACTCAAAGAGATTATTAGAGAGCTGTTGTGCCCAATCCCTATGTTTAGTGCAACCAACTCTTCTCCACATGGGTAACGATTAGACATGCCATATTTCTCTATGGTCTAGTCAACCACCCAACTGTTGGGATAAATTTTTGGCACATTTTATTTTAAATGATCAAGATAAGGCATGCTTTTTCCATTCAATCATTTTAATGCTTTCCTATCTCTATCCCATTTCCTTTTTTTCTCTTCATAGAACATGACCCATGGTTTCATTGCCTTTGTGTTGTAAAGAACAACTTTATTTATGGCATCGATTTCTAGATTTGCTTATGTATATAATATTTCAAAATAAATAGTATGAGATCAAATATATATTATCAAATTCAATGTAAATAGTTGCTTTGTACAACTTTAGAAAAATATAAGTGACTTACTCTTTATCATGTGCCTTTTTTTGTTTATTTGGAGTAGCTCCCCTTCCCCTTTGTCCTCATCCCATTGGTTGTCCCAAACCACTACCCCTAGTGTGTCATCAATTTGCTTGATGTACTCATTGGCATAATATAACAAATAGTATACTAGTATGTACCCGTCCACCATAAATCCCTCTAGTTTTTCCCTTTGTCGAACAAACCCCTTCAATTTTTTCATGTACCACTCTAATAATAAGATACACTAACATGAGATCCCCTTAGGTAATTCAACCTCATCAGGTAGGTGAATTAGAAGATGGACTTGCAAGTCCATAAAACTCGTGGGCAGTTCCTTCTCAAACATACAAACAATCTTAGATATCTCTCGATGCCATCGTGGAATGCGAGCCATATGCATCTCCTTTAATGTGATCCAACATTTAAATGCAGATAATTTTGATATGGCACATCTAAGGTCTTGGGGGAAGTCATGGTTCACACAACCACACATGAACAAAGGATAACGACACTACAAAATACACACACACATCATTAATTGCCATAAAACTGTGAGTGCACGGTATATTTTAACCTACACTATAGAAAAAGAGTCATGTATTCAACATACATGCCCTTAGAAGGTTCATATGGTCATGTGATTTCAAACTTGACAAATTCCCTTCTACAATGAAGCAACAATGTAGATCCGACCCATATAAAGAAGGTGCCTTCACATCCAATATAACATCCTTCGCCATAGAAAGATCGTCTTTCTTCAAAATCCATGGGACATCACATTCTTTAAAAGACCAAGAGAGATCAACCTCTCCTCTACTTTCTTTTCTTAGCTGATGTCTCTTTTTATTATTCGAAGAAATAAGATCTCTCCTAATAGCCAATGTGTCCCTTTTATTCGATGATATGTGCCTCCATAAAGAAGATGAAACATTTTTTTTTTAATAGAAAAGATAAATTAAATTAATGACAGGGGCAATCAATAGATTAGCAGATTGTTACATGCCAAAATATCCAGAGGGGAATGAACATTAGTTCTATAGAGGCCAATACATTTAATTAGGCTAGTAGTTATAGGATTCATAGTTGTTTTTCCCAAAAGAGAGTTTCCTCCATTCCCAGTATAAATTATGTATAAAATGCCCTGAATTCTTATACAAAAACAAAACATACAGATTTGGTGAGGGGAAGGAATATAGATACTATCATTCCCTGCTGGTTGCTAGTCGTTGTTGGTTTGTTGAGATATGGGACCCTTGGCCTTGGATTTGGAGAGGAGACTACTTCTGAACTGGACGTCTAGGCTGGGTTGGAAGAGGAGGTCCTGAGTTCTTCCAGTTGTTGTCTGAGGGATGCTACTTCATCCTGGAGTTGGCTGATGTTCTGCCTTTGGTTGAGAGATTACTCTAATATTGTACCCACATGAGAGTTTAAACCTTTAACATTGAATTGCATACCCAGAGTGAACTGATGCGAGTCTGCCATTTATGCCTTGAGTAATTGGACTCTACAAGGCCAAGACAGAGGGCGTGAACCCATTTTGTTCCAACCTGAAAGTTTAGGCTTATCCATGTTAGAGTTGTTTCGTGAGTCGAAAAAAGGTTGGAGAGAGTAATTGAACACCATAATGCACATTCAAGGGATTGGATGGTGACAACAAAGCCGATTAGTTTGTAGTTGTCCTTCTTGTAGAGTCACCACTAGGTTTTCCCGGTAGTCATCCTGAGAGTTGAGAGAGCAAACTACATGGAAGAGGCTAACTTCTCCAATTTCTTGAATTTCATTTCTGATTATGGTAAGAATGGAACTAATTGCAATGTTGTTGGAGGTTTTGTTATGTTGCAAGTTTGAAACGATGATGCATGAATATCCAATGACAGTGAGGGAGGAAATACCTCTGATTTTGGCTATTTCCAATCCTTTGAGGAGGGCATAAGCTTCGACTTGTTTTTTTTTTGCTTTCCCTAAGCTCCATGCATAGGTGGTTTCAATTTCTCCTCTTGGGCCTAGAATCACTCCTCCCGCTCCTGTTCCTCGGGGTTCCCTTTTGAAGCTCCATCAAAGAAGAAGGAGTGGGTCTCTCTGTCTTTGAGCCAAGTTTCTAGTTCAGTTATATTTAATTGGAGTTGCCACGCTTTTCAATAGGGGATAGAGGAGATTGTAGTGAAATCTATGTTATGTTTGTCTATCCAATCCCTCTCTGAGTTGTCCATGCTATGTAATGAAGCAAGTGGAAGCTTCTTGTGCGAGAAGTGTTCTGAGAGCATGATGACTGCCCTATTGGCCACCGAGACTGGGAGCTTGAGCTCTCCAACGAAAAAAGCTTTGTTCCTTGCAAGCCATATTTTTCAGCAGACATATTTAGGTAATGATACCCAAATTCTGTTGAAGATGTGATTTTTCGTTATTGATCCTTTGTATCTAGTTTTTGAATTTTGCAAAAGATGGTTGTGTTATAACAAGATTTGCCTCACCCTATGCAAACTTACTCATAAGGCATTTTCCATTTCCCTATGCAGATGTGAAGTCCCTTTTTGCAGTTCCCAGAGATAAAAATTGTATTTTCCCACATATACGCGTCCTAACAGCTATACAACATGCGTATATGCATGTTGCACCATTACAACCCACGTACATTGGGTTTTGTGCCCAAAATTAAAAAAATGGTGTCGGGTTTCCATGTCACGCCATGGGATCCATGATCCTTGACCTTCCATATACTGGAAACATTCTGACTCGACCCTTCAGTTCCATTTGAAGGCTATAAATGGGCCTTATCCAAGATTTGGAAAAAGGGAGAAGAATTCAACTTTGAGAGAAAAGTTACTCTGGAGAAATTATTCACTTCATATTGAGTCTGCATCCCTTTGTCCTTTTCAGTCTGAACACATTGTTCAACCCCCAAGCTCTTCCCTATTTGATGGAGAATCTCATTTTCTCTCTTATATGAGCTTACCTATGGTGGATGATTGAAGTGGTGGAGGCCCAAATGGAAGGGGCTTAGTTTCTCGGTTCCGAACGTGCCCACACAAAATTTTGTCATTCATACACTTCTATTGATTACATTCTAATAGAAATACTCTTTTCTCATCCAATTAATGTCTTAAAAATATTTGAATTGTTATTCCATGGGAGTATTTGTTATGAATATTGATGGATTATGCTATTGAATGTGCTAACTTTATATATTATCACCATATGCTTGTGTATCTTGGTTGTTAAGGACAAGTTGCAGGTGTATTTCTTTGAGTCAAGTGCTCAACTGTGGACTTCATCGAACGTCTGGACGAGGTAGGCTCTTTATCTTGTCTTGTTAGCATATTTGTTTATATAACATACTTGAGATTAGAGTTGATTTCTGCAGTCATTTCCGTTTGTTGTGGTTTACCCCATGCCATAGAGTGATTTTCCTCATAACAAAATTGGCGACCATACTAGGGAGGGAATCTTCTCTTCGGGGTTTGGAGTGTTTTTCTCCTTTGATTGCTCTCATTTATATTGAGTTTCTTGTCGTCTGATTGATTGATAGCCTTTGTTCATTTTGAAGTCTGAGTTTCTTGGCATTATCCTTAACCTGACAGTGTTTCGATACAAATACGCATTTTTTTGCCTGACAGTCACGTACATACACGAGATGTCGTTATGTAGGAATATGCGGTTTTCTTCTGAACAATCGTGTACATCATCCTTGTTTGCTTGATTGTTGAGTTTGATGTTTGGTGGGTAAGTTTTGATGGTTGTTGAGTCTTCTTAGGTCTCTGTCATGACTGTTAGGTGCCTGCAGCGTGATAGGAAACCTTTCTTTGGTCGAATTTTCGGGCGATTTTTTCTTTCTTATCATCTGTTTCATTGGTTGTCCTTGTATATTGGGCTGTGTGTCTGCTTCTTGATATTATACTTGGTTTGTTTATGTTTACATACAATAGAATTTTTATATCAAGCTGTTGTTCAATCCTTGCATTTTCATTCTTTTATATTGAAAATACAAAAAAAATTATACATTTTGCATTATTGGTATTTGATCTTTTGGGTTCTTATCGTTGATATTAGTACATGTATGGAAAGATTGCATCTTATTTGAAATTGCATAATTAACTTGAAAATTTCATTTTGAAAAGCTTATCATTTATTGGGAATTGAATTTAAGACTTTGCATTTTATTCATATTCATTTATTTTACTTGCTGAGTCATAACATCATCAGTTTCACGACCGTAACTTTTTGAGTAAGAAACGCCACTAAAAGTAACGCTGATAAATTTAAAATTGATTAGAAACAATTTTATTTTTTAGGGTGCACCAACTAGCTTAGGATTTAGAGCTCTGGAATAGGATTTTGTGAGTAAAATTCTCCAAGGCGTTTAAATTCAACATATGTGTCTGTTTAAGGGAGTGGTGAAATCCATTGTATAATTGGCGATGTCAGGAGGCTCCACTTACACCAGACTTAAGCACGAGGTCGTGTGAAGTTGGTTGAGGGAATATCCCCCCAATACCTTCTTAGCATCCAAGATATTTATGGGGATCTATTCATATATGGGGGTCTTTCTAGTACCTTTACCTCTGTGAGAGGAGATGCTTTCAAGATTTTGGGCTTTGTTATCCTGCCCATACGGTAGATTTGACTTACGAATGTTCGCCTGCACATCAGTTATATCATGGTTGCATAGTTTCTTGACATAGGTACCACATAGGTTACTTGATGGGGTTATTCTGTAGGTACCCTAGGTCAGATAAGGGTCAGACAACACACAACCTTTATGGAGGATTACCTCTCCAAGGATATCTGACCGACTGGTTGTTAAGCCCACTGGGGCCCTTATAACTGATTCTGATACCTCTGATATTTTGCAGGGAGTCTCATGCCCCTCTTGGGTGAGGCATACTTACTTTAGGGAGGGAGGCCCCTTTCAACCACTTTATCCTATTTGCGTGCAAATTGGCCTTTTATTTATTTTGGTGTTCTCTTTGATTATTAGTTGGACTTAGGATTTGTTTTTATATCTCAAGTCGTGAGTCATCTTGGAGCCAGACTAGCTTTCCCGCAGGTCTCGCCATTTGTTAAGATTACATCTTGAGTCTTTTCCTTCTAAAAGGCATAAAGTTATCAGACATGGTACACACACCTCCACCTACTAGACTTGTGATCATACAATGATGAGTACTGAGCTGAGTCAGAAAGATACCGAGAGTCCTTCAAATCCCATTCCTACTATAGTTAATAATGTTCCTTTGACACCTTCAACCACTACGGTTGTAGTGCCGATGGTTCCCATCATCACTCCTATCCAGCTTGCAATTACTACTCAACCCATTGGGACGAACCCTTTTGGGTCTATTTTTTTTTACACCTGGATACAATACTCAGTCCATCCCTACGGACACTAGCCCTTTTTCTTATGGTATGCCGAATTTCACATCACAATTTTAATCCTCCATCCCAATGTCTAATCCGAATACTAGTATTGGACTTGGGGGCATGGCTCCTCCGCATGTTCCATTCTCATTTGGTGGTGCTCATATCCCTCAAATGATTTCTAAGGTTGGAATCCTACCTCCTTTTCACCCCGGGTCTAATCTTGGTCTTAGTGCTCCTGAATGGAGTGGTCAAACTGGCGGACAAGCTACTACTTATGTTCCGTCCTTTACACCTACCTCATCCACACCAATTCCGAACAACACGTTTGGCATGACGAATCCACTTCTATCCTCTAGATTCACACCCAGAGGAGGTCAGTTTCACACCTTGGGAAGCCCCCAACCTGGAGCTACTCTAACTGTGGGAAATATTTACAATCCTCATCATAACATTCCTATTGGAATGGTGCCAACCAACCCCTTATGAATCAATTTAGAGAGGGGTTTTACAATCCCAGGCAGGGCCATGGTGCATACCAGAACCCTATATGGGCTGCGATTCCCCAACAAAAATCTTTCCCGGCCACACTCAATCTAGCAGACTTATCTATATTTATGAATGACCCTATGTGTCATGACCCAACATGCCCCCCCCATCCCCACCAATATTCCTTCGGATATTTCAAAATTTGAAGGCAAGACTGGTGAGGATCCTGGTGATCATGTCACTACTTTCCATCTTTGGTGCTCTTTTAATTCCTTAATGATGATTCTATTCGTTTAAGATTGTTTCATCGCAACCTCACGGGGCTTACAGCGAAATGGTACATAGAGCTACCAGGGGGATGTACAAAACTTTTAGTCAGATGGTTTTAGTCTTCCTCAACCACTTCCAATTGCCAGTTCGTTACAATGCCGTCATAGAACTTCTGTCGGCTTTTCACCAGGAAAAATCCACCTATATCTCGGATCACATCCAAGAGTGGTGTAGACGAAAGAGGTTGATCAAGGCCTACATACCTCCGAATTTCTTTTTGGAATGGTTCCTTAAGTCTCTACAACGTTATATTTTGAAGGATGTTTCGACATCCGAAGTCACATATGAAGAAGAAGCAATTTTTAAAGCCTAATAGTTAGATCTTATATATGCTCATTTTTGGATGTTATATGAAATTCTTCCAGACGCACCAAGGTCAAGCTATGACCCTAGAAAAAACCCGAGCCTCATGCCGATGGTATTGTAGGCTCTGCAAATGTGAAATCTGCAAACTTGGTGACAAGCCAGTTGAAAGAGTTGTCTCTAAACCAGTCTGTAGGAGGGAAAGCTTCGTCTATGTCCTCCACTCCCACTTAATCAGTGGATGTACATTCTATGCAATCGTTGACCAACCCGAATGGTAACCAACAACCAGGAGGGAATAAAAATAAAGGATGTGGTAACAATCGTAAGGGTGAGATAAACAATAATAATAAACCCAAGGACAACGATAATAATGAGAAATCGAATAATAATGCTGGCGAGGGAAAGAAAAAAGGGCAAAAGGTGAAGTTTCCCTGCAAGCTTTGTACATACGATCACCTAACCCACTTGTGCCCCAAACTTGTAGAAGTTGCGAGGATTTTATCTCTACCGCCCGCTGTGCTGAACAATCCTTTTCCACATAATCAACACATGGCCTCGAGCTCCTCGAATGCTAGAAATGCGGTGAATGGAAGTCAAAATCCATTGGCACAAGACGATGATGGTCTATGCATCAATATGGTAAAGTCTCAGGTCAATGTGGCCACTCAGTCTCGCGACTACATTTCTTCATGGAATTTTCCAGGTCTAGAGTCTCCCCCTCCTTCAGAGGCACCTTTATAGATAAAAAAACTAGATCCTCCACCTTATATTCCAAAAGGAGTACTCAAATGATCTATGCACAACCCTAATTCTAGAGCTGCCCAAAATTATTCTATTGTTGAGGATTTGGGTCAAACCCCTTGCACGATGTAGGCTCTAGACACTACCTTCCTTGACTACATCTTGTGAAGGTCAGTCACATATTGGAATGGCTATGCCATTCTTGGCAGTTGAGATATCATATTAGGATGTTCTTGACTCTTCTACTGACCTAGATCCTGTCGCCTCGCAGACAGACGAGGAGGATCATGTACTTAAGCCCATATTGGACACTTCATCATCTTGCTCGCATGACTGCCTCGATGATACTTTACCCTCAGATGAAGCAATCGTAGAGGCCATGAACAGTTCTAACAAGCCATGGGATGATATGCATCGTTGCTCTTATTTCCTCCCAAAACTTGCTAGAATCGAACAAGATGATCTTAGATCTACCTTGAGCGAGATAGTTGGTCACACTCTAGTTCCACTTGATACGCACAACATTTATGCCGAAGGAAACATGGCGAGTATCTCTCCTACCATCACGATTGATATCTCTCGTATTTTCGGTAAGGTTGAAAATGTATATATCGGTGCAGATTGTTCGCTAGAAGAAATTTTGATCTACATTGATCTCTTCAAAGAATTCTGCGATGTATTCACTTAGTCATATGAAAAGATGCTAGGAATCGACCCTCGAATTGTCGAACACGAGATTAAAACCTACCCGGATGCCAAACTTGTTCGACAACGATTTAGAGCTATCAATCTTAGGAAGGCCCTTGCTATTAAGGTAGAGGTGGAAAAATTTCTTAATGTTGGCTTTATCTACCCAGTTCCCTTGACTGAATGGGTATCCAATCCTATTCCTGTGAATAAGAAGCAAGGAACCATTCGTGTATGCATGGATTTTCAAGACTTGAATAAGGCCTGTCCTAAAGGCAACTTCTCGACACCCTTCATTGATCAGATTCTTGATGAGTGTGCGAGAAGAATTTTTTTTTCTTTTATGGACATATTTTTAGGATACAACGAAATTCAGATTAATCCCGAAGATCAACATAAGATGACATTTATTTGTCCTTGGGGTACTTTCGCATACCAGAAAATGCCTTTCGGCCTTAAAAATGTCGAAGGAGTCTTCCAACGAGCTATGACCTTTGCATTTCATGATCTCAAGCATATAGTCAAAGCCTATCTCGACGATCTTGCTGCTCACTCCCACAAGAGAGTGGATCATTCTACCCACATTTGGATAGTTTTTGAAAGATGCCGCTATTACCTCATCTATTTGAACCCTCATAAATGCATCTTTTACGTTAGGTCAGGTCATGTTCTAGGATTCTTAGTCTCTGAGACTGGGATCATTGTGGATCCATTAAAGGTTGAGGCAATACTTCGATTGCCTCCCCCCCACACTATTCATCAACTTCAAGGTTTACAGGGGAAAGCTAACTTTTTACGTCGGTTTATAGTAAACTATGCACTTATTACTAAGGGTTTCATGTGTCTCTTAAAGAAGGACACTCCTTTTATCTGGGATGAGGGAGCCCATGAATCCTTTGATGCTCTGAAGAAAGCCTTAGTATCGACGCCTCTGCTGAAGCCTATGAACTACAATAGAGATTACTTGATTTATATCACCACATCCGAAGGGACAATTGGTATGGTTTTAGTTCAGGAGGATGATGAGCTCCATGAGCACATAGTTTACTATCTTAGTCGAAACTTAGTCGACCCTAAACTCAAGTATTCTCATGTTGAGAAGCTATCTTTGGCTATTGTTCACGCAGTTCAATGATCCTCTACCCGAACCATGGGAATTCTTTGCATCAAACGATACAGGTTGCCTTACACGTTTTGAAGCACTCTCTCAACATCTCCTCTCATTATCCCATCCCCCATGTGCCTCCGCCACTGTCGTGGAAGTCCTTCGGGCCGTCACGGACCCATGTATGCAAAACGTACATGTTTTATTAGTACTTGACATCATCCAAAAATATTTTTGTTTTCTTATAAAAAAATACAAAAAATGAAATATTCAAAAAATTTTGCATACCTATATCTTCGTAGTCAACCTGGTGGTAATGGCATGTCCGGATCTCCTCTGAATTCGATCCTTGCATAAGGGTAGTCCTCTAGAGCTATCACCTGCCGACACCACCAAAAGAAAAACTGGTCATTGTATGGAGTTGGTACCGTACCACCCCCCAACCTCCTCATCACCTTGGTCCACCGTGCCATGGATGGATCGCGAAGTCCATGCAGAACAATCTCGATTCTAGGGTCCAATCCTGGAACCCACTTGAAGAAAAAACTACATAGGATAGACACAAACCCAAAGTTCCTTTTTCTACCTAGTTTGCAGTCTGTTAGCTGGATCTTCATGTTGGCCAGCAGTGAGGTGCACCAGTCGTAAACCGTGGGTCGCAAGAACTCCACTGAATAGAACATAAGTGGCCTTGATGCCTGATGCAATGAGGCTGACCCTGTGATCCATGTCAACACTGGGACAATGATCTTGAGACTCAGATTGTTGATCGCTCTGATCGAAAGTTGGCTCCCTACCTTCTCAGTCCATGTAATGCAACGAGTGGCTATGTAGTCCTCTATGTTCATGCTGCTCCCAACTCCCCGGGCTTTGAGGTTCACCACCTCACCCTGACATGAAAATCCTGTCAAAAAGTATATGTCCTCAACTTCAATCCTCAATGGTTGCCCATCAAGGTTGAAGGTCTTTGTATCTGGATCCCAGTAGTTAACCAACATATGGAGCAGTCTCACTTGATCCCTCATGCCTTTGAGAGCCCAAAATTTATATAGCCCACATATTCTTAATTCCATTTGGGCCCCTCGATCTCTCTCCACTACAACATCGACCTCTTCATGCTCTCTTTCTCTCCACTCTAGCATCATCCTGCAAGTTTAAAATCATTTTTGAGTCAGTAACATTTTAAAAATCAAATCCACAGACTTGTACGCGAGCTACAACTTACACAATCGTGTATAGTTTTGCATATACGCGCTCTGTTTTGATAACAGTCGCGTATAGGGATGCATATACACGATCTGATGAATTACAACCCGCGTACACCCTAGTTTCTAATTTGTGCTTTGAAATACTAAAAAAAGGAGACCTAATTGTAAATACTAATAAACTAGAAATGAAGAGAAGGGAAAAATGAATTACTTGGTCCAGACGGTTGTAAATTCCATCACTCATGGATCCCACAATCCGTAGTTGAAATTCGGGGGCAATTTAGTCCAAAATTCACTATTTGGGTAAAAAATACAGACGATATAGTAAAATTGGTTATTTTCACTATTTATAGAAGATTTTTACCCACTTTGCATAGTTTTTGCTAATATTTTGGCCTAATGGACTAATAAAGTAGTGGATAGAGTTGGTTTTAGTGGTTTTATCCAAGGATTATTGTGGTTTGTAGCACCATGTCACTTGTTCGTAACATTGGCAGGTATTTTCATTGACCATCATATATGATAGGTCATCACTCCATTTTTCACATTTGCATTATCTTGTAACTGCAATTCGTATGCCTTAGGTACAAACCCATTTAGTAATGACACATAACCTTCTTGTTGCAACTGGAAATGTCGTTATTGAATGGTAGAGACTTACCAAACATGGGTGCCCTAGTTAGAACCTCTGTGCCATTTGGTGCCCATGTAACGATTTTGTTTGTAGGATCGGGAGTCCCTTATAGCTAATATATGACTTTGCGTTCAAACCTCATTTATTACTCATAAGCATGCTGACCTATACCTAGCAGAGACTCCCAACGAGTCTGGTTTAATCTCTTTTCCGACTCTCTCAAAAAGAGAAAAGATTACCGACTGAACTTGTCTCTTTCACACTCATAAATTGGATTTTAAAGGACGTCTATTTGGTGTAAGTTTAACCCTTTTTCAAACCAAGTAGACTAGATTTATGAAAAATGACATTCTTTTGCGTTAAGTTGTAATTTCATCTCATTCTCTTGCTTGCAATATCGAGCCTATTTCCGGTTCTTGCTTTCACATTATAATCCTATCACCTCAACAATTTGAATCATCATCCAAGCAAAGCCTTGTTTATATCCTTTGCAGCTTGACACCCTATACCCCAAGAGGAAACATTCCCCCGAGTGTCCATATCCTGCATGCACCTCCTTGCATTGAGCATAGGTATGTTCCATTGTTGGAACTATTTACTTACTAGAAAAAATTGTTTCCTCCTCTGTATCATAGCATTCATTTGACTATGAAAAAAAAAAGATGGGCGGGAAAATAATATTATCTTATGTTGGCAACGTTCATTTCGCCTTTGAACAGAGCACAAACTTTTGAGTTCACTTGTCATCAAAATTGTGGGTTTAGCATGACCTTAGGAAGCTGAGCTCGTTACTTAGAGTTTACTTTCCCGATTGGTTACTCTTCCAATCCCTATGGAGAGTTTGATTGGTGCCTCCTGCATCACAAAGTTTCATCAGTGAGTCTATGTTGCCAGAGTCATCCATATGTCTCATACTCTTTTTCAAAGGATGTCTATCAGCCTGTGTCGACCATTTCTCAAAACGCTTGGCTTTGCATGTCGTCCATACCCTCATCGTGTCTCAGAGTTACATGATGTTGTAGTCCTATCATGCACCCTGCTCCCACTTTCATTATGGGTAGGTAACCTTGAACCCAACAATCAACAATTCCTCATTGGTCGTTGACTGGGGGGTTTCCCTTGTGTTTGACGACAAAAAATATGTTCACACAATGGGATTCTTGCAATGTATTGGATACCATTAGCCTTATTGGTGGTTTCCTTGCCTTTGTCGTCAATTTTCCTTATTGGCTGCTATTCATAGGGTCTTTTTCATGCACTACTTGCATCTGGTGCACACAAAAGACGCATAGGGTCGTTGGTTCATGAACATGTTCTTTGTCTGAGTTCCTCTAAATCATCAAGCTCCTGCTTTGTACCTCATGCTGAATGATGAGAGATTCCTTAATTCTCTCCTTTCAACGGGTCTCCTTCCATACACTTCAACCCATCTATTCTGGAAACGAGACCTAGAGTCCTATGAGTACCTATAGGCTTGCAGTGATCCGTGGCAGGTTCTCTCACCATCGATAGTTGGAAATGCATCAATGTCTTTTGATCAATGGGTTCTTCAAGTGTTCGACCTCAACACCTTTATTCACACTTGTAAGAATGTACTCAGTTCCTTGATACCTAATTTCATTATCGGTAGGCTATCTCGTGTTTTTTAATGGTATACCTTAATGACCGGTAATCAAACAAAGTCTCATTATGTTTGAACTCAACTCCTTTATTCACATAATGTAGAATTGCACCTTGGTAGATCGCATAGAAGACTTGAAGACATCAGTTCATAGTTGTAAATTTCCTGAGCTGTTGCTATCTTCATGGGACCAGTACCTATATGACTTCAGTGATCATGGAAGATCATATTGTACTCCATTGTATACATATATCTTCAGATTGATTTTGAGATTGGTTTTCACTGGGCCTTGTTCGTGACTATGACAGCCTATGGCATGTATCTACTTTTGTATTACCTATCCATGGCCATGAACAACTGTTTGGTATATTTTCACATGGATCTGCAGTGTAATTCAAATTGGTAGCCATGTGCGCAAAGTCAATATGGATTGTAATATTCTTATGAGCAAGTAGTTCGTCCAACTGGGTCTTCATTACTCCACTTCTGGGAATTATAATATATTTAAGCCATCACAGATACTCCTCTGACCTCATACATTAGGGGGCATTTGTTATAGCAAGATTTTCCTCACCCTATGCAAACTTGCTCAGAGGGCCTTTCCATTTCCCTATGCAGACATGAAGTCCCTTTTTGCAGTTCCCATAGCTAAAAATTGTATTTTTCCACATATACACGCCCTAACAACTATACAACATGTGTATACGCAAGTTGCACCATTACAACCCGCGTACATTAGGTTTTGTGCCCAAAATTAAAAAATGGTGTCGGGTTTCCATACCACATCATGGGATCCATGATCCTTGACCTTCCATACACTGGAAATGTTCCGAATCGACCCTTAAGTTCCATTTGAAGGCTATAAATGAGCCTTATCCAAGCTATGGAAAAGGGGAGAAGAATTCAACTTTGAGCGAAAAGTTACTCTGGAGAAATTATTCACTTCATATTGAGTGTGCATCCCTTTGTCCTTTTAAGTCTGAACACATTGTTCAACCCCCAAGTTCTTCCCTATTTGATGGAGAACCTCATTTTCTCTCTTATATGAGCTTGTCTTTGGTGGAGGATTGGAGTGGTGGAGACCCAGCTAGAAGGGACTTAGTTTCTCGGTTCCGAACGTGCCGACACAGAAGTTTGTCATTCATACACTTTTGTTGATTACATTTTAATAGAAATACTCTTTTCTCGTCCAATTAATGTCTTGCAAATATTTGAATTATTATTCCATGGGCGTATTTGTTATGAATATTGATGGATTATGCTATTGAATGTGCTAACTTTATATATTATCACCATATGATTGCGTATCTTGGTTGTTGAGAACAAGTTGCAGGTGTATTTCTTTTAGTCAAGTGCTCAACGATGGACTTCATCTAACATATGGATGAGGTAGGCTCTTTATCTTGCCTTGTTAACATATTTTTCTATATAGCATACTTGATATTAGAGTTGATTTCTGCAGTCATTTCAATCTGTTGTGGTTTACTGTTGTGGGGTTATTCTACCCTACGGACTAACAAGCTAGGGTTTAAACTTGCATGCAGATCATGACCCTCAAGATATTACTTTTAACCTTCTACTCCAAATCTAAAACCCTTTTTCACAAGCAAACATGGGAAGAACCGACTAACCTTTTTATCGAGTAGATCCTCCGTTGAGATTTATACCTCTTGCTTCTGCTGCTCCTTCCAAAAAGCGATCCTGCAATCAAGACAAAACTACACATGCATGCTATTGTTCTACTAGAGGATTAGAGATTAAACACAAATCACATAAAACATATAAGACTCATGTATTTGGGACGGGAAAATCATCTTTTTATTAATCTCAATATGAACCAACTTACAATGATTACAGAGACCGGCCACCGTTCCTCGATCCTGATC